>VYZQ01020256.1:25985-46309 GCA_013400655.1 Mystacornis crossleyi
AAAAAAAAAAAACCCCACAACATTTTAAAATACAAAAGAGTAGGATTCCAGCAGCACGCAAAGGACCAGAAAATATTACAGTTTAAGTATACTGTATATAAGTTATTTTTCACATTAAGTAAATTTAGGTCAAATAACATTATATGTTGATTTCTCCAACAAATTGTAACTATACCCAACAGCTACAGATATGAACACCCACCTAAAAAAAAGAGAAAAAGACAGCAAGCTATTGCTTTTGCAAGACAGTGGCACAAGAACATACACACATTAGACACTGTTATCACGTACTAAAGCTAGTGCACATTTGGGTTGCAACTGCAGTACACTTTCTATGAGAGTATTGCACAACCGATTTACTTGTTAGTCAAAACAGTGAATGAACGGCAGCGGGTACTTGCATCCTACTCTAAAAGCTTTCATTCACATGGTACAGGCGATCCGTAATGCTCTTCAGGACTGTGCATGCTGTACTCTTGCTGGCCTACACTTTTTCACTTCATAAAAAAGGCACTGAATTTTGAATGTACTGAAAAGAAAGGAATAGGAAGGTTCACAGTTCCTGGAGTATTTTAAGAGCTCAGTGTTACTTTAGCAATACAACTTTCACAGCTTATTATAAATATGTTAACAAGTTTCCATTTAAAAATGAGTCATCCCATCCCACTGGAGTAAGAAAACAGAACTTGACAGATTCAGATTGCAGAGGCTGCCTGAGTTTCATTTAGCTCTACAGCACTGAATTAAACTAGCTTAAGACCAAGTAGAAATGAAAGCCCTTATTTAGTAGCTTTTGCCACGTAAATGGTCACACCTAGTTCAAAGGAACTGTGATCCATTTTCTAGTTTTTTATTTATAATTTGGGAAAAAATCTGACTCATTTTTATAGGTGAAATTGTATGGCGGCATTTTGAAAGTACTTCAACTTTGTGTTATAACAGAAGTTATTGTTCTAAGTGGGGAGGACCTCTATTTCCCCATAGTGAAATCAATCAACCAGACATCAAACTTTACAGCACAGAAAAGCTACAAGGAAGGTTTGGAAGAACAGCTGTAAACTTTTAGGATTTAATATACATTTATGAGACAGGAAGATCTGAATAGACAACACTAAGCAGAATCATACAAGTGTGGGACTTCAGAGTTTGTTCATGCAGTCAATGCCATTAAATACCCAACTGCATGTCTTTATTGCCTCTTCTCTCCTCAAAAGCAAAGAGTAAGCAAATCCTTTGCTTTTATAACACAGTAGGTCCATGTGAGTTTACCTGGCATGTTCTCAGTGCACTCTTACATTAATCCTTGGCTAATTTGTCCCCACATAATATGTGATACCAAAAGGGGTGATAGCACAAACAGTCAAGATAACTTCAAGTGGGAGCTTGTCAACAAGCTCCCAGAGCTAAAATTATAAACATGGATCTCAAATTTCTGCCACTGTGTGGCAAGTACAGCAACTGTTATGGATTCACAGGTCATCCACACCCCTCCATAGACACCAGCAAGGCAAACAAATATTAACAGCTATACAGGAATAATACTTAGAACTTAGGCACCTATATGAATCACATATGATGGCAAAAGCCAGACTGAACACCAAAAAGAAAAAATCACCACTTCTACTCCATCAGAAATTATTTGAGCCTTTAATGAATACTGCAGGCAAAGAAATTCAGGTCACCATGACTCAGCTCATATTTAAAAAAAAAATCCCCCCCAAGCTTTGACAAAGAGGCTGTAAGTAGTCAAAAAACAACGGTGAGGTTTTGTCAAATAATTGAAAGGTATGTATAAAATAGGAAAATAATAATAAAATCCATGTCTATCGCCCCTTTATCAAGCAGTTAGTACTGAAGATTATTAATGCTTAAACCAAGTCCAATAAATGAGATTAAAAGGGCAGGAAAAGGTGGCAAAATTTGTATGAACTTATCTCAATAACAGTGGGAACAACTGAAGAGCTATTAATAAGCCTGCTGAACGGAAAGCATGCTGATAAAATACAGCATGGGAAAAACCCAGGTGAGACTCACTTGAAAAAAAAAAGAAAAGAAATTACTTGAGCTACTCATTTACAGGTCATAAATTAACTAACTGCTTCCAAAACAAAGTACTATACAATGCACACCTCAAGACACAGAAGCTGTTTACAGAGGATGAGGTAACAAAAACAAGCAAAGAAAATTTGATAAATTCATTAAAATATAAAGCATATAGCAAAACCTTCATTCAGATGTCTATTTGATTTAATTCTACGCTACTAAAACTAGGAAGGCGTTAAAAACTAGAAGAGCTTGTAAAAATGGACTGTAGAAAAAAGTGAAAAAAGATTGCAAGAGGCATATGAAGGCTCCTGAAACAGGAAACATAGGCAACATTTCAGGAAAAAAATGAACAAGCGGCATGAAACAGTAATTAGAGTAATCAGTTTACTGAAAAGGTAAACCAATCCCATATATAATTTTTGCAAATACTACCAAGAGACAGTAAGATTGAAAAGCAATTCACTCAAACATGAAAATGCTCATACAACATATGACCTTCTTAATGTTATTGCCATACTTGGTACATGCTTAGATTCACCTAAAGAAAAAACTAGGAATTAGAAGGCAAATCCCTACATTCTCTGCAGAATTCACTCATGAGGTTTAAGAAGCCCACTGTGAAGTCCTTCTGTAGGTCAGCTGTAAACAACTGGTACTTCTCACCACCTTCCTAAGGAAAACTTCTATCTTCTTAGAAGACAGTTATGGGTAGGTGCTCTTCAGGATAATGCATGATCATTTTGCATTGCTCTGAATCACTGCTTTCTTTCATTAAGCTTTACCAAGCACAAGTGTCACTGCCCAATTTTTAGTTAATGCACATACAGGAAAACACAGTTTTTAGTTCCAACACAAGCTGTCATTTCAGAAAACCTTACAGAAATAAGATTTCAAGAGTGGTGGAAAAACAGTACGTGCATGGAACTTCAGAAACTGTACTTGCCTCTTGGATCTGAGCAAGACTGCAGTTCATTTGCAAAGGTGCCAGTGCAGTCTCCTGGCAGTGGCACGATTTACCCCAAAGCAAGTCAGACAGTCCTGGTGTCTGCTTAACCTGCTCTGGACTTATACACAGAGGTAGTTGCACTACTACTGGCTGAGATACAGAATAGGTTAAGAAATGCGTTTTAATAGCAAAGAGGTACCAGGAAACAGGTCCATCTTGCAGTTTTCATTAAAGCTATGAATGGACTTAATTACCACAGAAACAAGAAACACAGAGCTCATTAGACACTGCCTCAATATCAAAACTGTCCTCTGCAGTTGCAGATTATCTCTTTTTAGGCCACACAAATTCCAAGACAAACAAATTCATTATTCACTCTATTTTGCCTTGCTAAAGTAACACCAGGACTACCACCCAAGGATAAATCCAATACTCCATCGTGACGTAATACCTTTTTTATTACAATATCCAAAAAACTGAGTATGCAAGATTTTGAGATCTCATGATCCCTTCTTCAATCTCAGGAATGTGCCATCTAAAGACTGTATATTTAAACCATAAAGGAGTTTAAATGTAAAGAAAAGAGAAAAATGCATTTTCTTCATAAACATTCTGTGTGTCTCTTCCTACCAACCACGCCATCCTCTGTAAAACCCGAAGATTTCTTTCTGTAAAGCAAATATATATATAGTGTTGGTAGCCCACCCCACCCTGTCCCAAGATCAGTTTTTATTAATCTTCTGTATTAGTGTCAACAATCAGCTACAGATACATATTATTTTGAGAATTAAATACATAATCGTTTAATTCAAACAAGCAGAAGGGCAAGAGGAAAAAGCATTATGTGGATGGCACATTTGGTTGTAGATTACCAAAACATTCAGCCTTTACAATTCAATTATTCTTTCTCTAGTAATCAACTTTGAAATAAAATTTCTCTTTGCTGCAATTACAGACCAAAATACACTAGTTTTCTTTTACTACAATCTTACCATAGTAGTTTAAGAAGTACTATTACAAAATGCTTTTAATTAGTGTACTCTTATCAAAGAGTCAGAGAGGCAATGTAATAGCAGAGTACAGTGTAAAGAGTGCTTCTAGGAACTAGGAGATTTTGTATTATCCTACTCAGTAAGCAATATAGCTACAGAACTCACAGCCACAACTGTTACGTCTACTCTCTCTCACTTAAGCAGCTGCAGCTTCAGTGCATTCAAACTGTGCCCGATGTCTCTGAATGGAGAGTTCTGCCTGCAGGAGCAGTCTGAACAGATTAACACTGGTTTGAATTGAAAACGCCCCTCCTTGATCTGAGCTAACTATGTAAACGTACACAGGAGAGAGGCATTTTGAACTCTGCCAGGAAGGTGAGTGCTCGCCATGGCCACCCAAGGGAAACTCTCAACCTGAAGAGAGGTGGTCAGAGGTTAACAAAACTGGAACACAAAAAGAGGCAAACAAAAAAAAAAAAAAAAAAAGGACAAACAGCAACTGACAGAGCAAACACTTTAGAAAGAACCTATTCCTTAAGCCTGCTTCAGATATTGCTCTGCTCTATAAAAGTGAATTTAGGACCTAAGGCTTGTAAGTTATAAGAGGCCCAGGTGGCCAAGTCCATCTTCAACGTCACTGAAGTGCTTTCACAAGATATAGCTTTTCCCCGTGTTCACTGGTGAAGATGGGAGCCTTTTTGTAGTGTTCCACCAACTCATCCATAGTATTAAAGCGTCGCTGCCCAATACAATAGACATTGTCCACGAGCTGCACCTTGAAATGTTTGTTCTTCCCCGACGCCTTTAGAGATACTGAGAAGTCACTGGGCTGTTGAAAAGAATTCAAAAAGAAAAAAAAGAATTACATAAAAGCAAACAAAATGAAGCCATAATTTTCAGTTTCAGGAACAAACTGTGTCATATAGTTGACAGTAATTTACATTAGTCTTTGTTCCACAGCTCAGTGCTTTAGCTACTTAAGAAACCCAATAGCCTATTATTCAATAAATAATTGCCATCGTTATTAACGTGCACAGTTAAGTCAGTTAAGTGAAAGCTCCCCAGATGCACAGTCTGAAGTTGCCAATTACATGACTAAATTGCAAATATTATCTTAGTCACTCAATCTAGAAGCAAAAGAATGTCAAGGAGAAGGGAAAATTTTTATCATGCATGTCTTCCTCACTGGAGTGCCCTGGAGAAAACAATTACTGCAATATTGCTTGAGTGAGATGACGAAAATTCCCCATATCCCCTTTTTTTAGAGCTGTGACCACTAGAGGGCCATTCTTGCTTTGCACTGCAAAAGACAAAAACACATGCACCTTTTATCTTCATTACCACATGTATGGGGAATAATTTCTCCCTCTGAGTACATTTTCTTTGTAAAAAAAAGATAAAGCTATAGAAAAAAAAACACAGGAATCTCACCATCACACCACCACCCGCAAAAGACAGAATTTATGCACTAATTAAATTATTCAGGACATAACAATTTCTAATGATAAATCTCTTCATCCTGGCAATCAGTTGCTTTAACAAGGAGAGAGCTGTCATCCAAACAGCCAGAATGAGACCATTCCACGTTCTTCACCACATGCCACCACAGGAGGGTAGAAAGGACACAGTGCCCCTTACTTCCAGCTGAACTCCGTCTCCAGCCACCTACTGCTGCTGGCTGGCCACAGAGATGGTGTAGAAGCCTGGGCAATAAGAATTTAATGTGCTGCTAAGCTTCAAACACCGACAACCATTCAAGCAGACAAGTTAGAAAAGGATGTGACTGGAAAGGGGGGATATGCAGAGGTAAGGCAGCACCTTTCTGGGGCCAGTTTTTCTGTTCTGGTCCATGGAGACCACACAACACAAAACAGTGCAGGCATGGGAATGGGGTGAAAGAGCAGGCAAGTCCAGTAGAGAGGGATCAAGACCAAAAGACCCTCAAAGCTCCCCCCATTTCCATAAAGGTCCAGAAGACTACACATGCTAATTCATTTACATGATGAGCAAGAAACCTAATCCCAGGGAGGGAAAAACTTACCCAAAAGAAGGTAGCCCCACAAAGCCTTGGTGATGTGCCCCTCAGGCCCTGGATACCCTGCTGGCTGGATTGATCCTGGATCCTGGAATGCGAATCTCCTTTCCTCTACAATATGATCTCCCTTTTACTTTCTCCCCTCTTTTCTTTTATTTTTCCTACTATTAGAGAGTAGGGGCAAACATGAATTTCTATGCCAAGTGTGTAGTTTGCTAATAAAACTTCATGAGCTTCTTTTGAACCCTTCTGGTTTTTGCCATTCTTTGATGAATCTTGGGTGCTCCCTTCCATGAACGAGTGGGATGTGACAGATGGGAGCATGGGTTTGCCCTGTGAGAGCTGTATGGAGGTAGGTGTCAGCAGCTAGCAGGAAAATGAACGATAAAAAGCACACACTGGAGTTTGTAACAAGCACTTAATGGAGTTAAGTAATGCCTGGTGCTAGTCTGGAGGTACTGCTGCAGGGTCTCAGCCCACTGAAGGCATGGCTTCAAGCACAAACGGCTGGAGGCACGTGCCAGGCTTTTGACACAACCTTACTGCGTCCCTGGGTCCTCTCCCTAGCACGCTGCTTTGGCTGGGCCAGCACTGCAAACCCAAGCTTGTCCAGGCTAAACAAACCCCACCAGCTGGCTCAGAGCCCTGCCTTAGGAACAACCCTGAGCACAGCCGTGGCACAGCAGAGGACCAAGGCGAAGGGTCAGGAGCCCCCACACGTTACTGCTGTCACCAGAGTTCAGTTCATGAAACCACACCCTCAGAGTCCTCTACACTGCATTTACGAGGGGTCAAATACTCACTGAGTACATACCCAAATAAGCTGGAGGACAGCATTTTCTCAAACATGCTGTCTTGATTTCTGCAATAAAGTGCGTCTGCCAACACATCCCTCATGTCCTGCCTATCCCAAAATCTCATCTCTTGTACCTCCCCCTCACCTGTTTTAGCACTAATGCTTTCTCTGCTTTCCCTCTGACTCCACGTGCCCTGTCCATAGCAAACAAAGCTCCTGTCACGCCTCTTGATCTGGCTCTGGTCCAACTTCTCAGACTCACAGCTTGGCTTTGGGCAGCAGCTCTTCCCCTCTTGTACTGCTAAAGGCAGCAGCACCCTCCCCACACCCCTGGCCTAACCCTCTTCTACCTCAAGCCACTACATTCCATATCAACAGGCATCACCTCTTTAAAAATTATTTTATGTAACACCCACAGGATAATTACTTGTTCCATCTATAACCCCATGTCACCGGGCCTTGACCGGGTCAGTGCAGGCTCCATCAGGAAGGCTTCCTCTGGCATTGAGCAGCCACTGGCTCAAAATACATGGAACACTCTCTGTGACTGCCAAGTGGGGACTGGGAAGGGTGGGGGAAAGCGATGGAAAGAAATGTGCATAAGAGCGTATCTTTGAGATTTCCAATGCTCCACCCAAGATACTTTTTGTGCCGTGTCATCCATCCCTAACTCCAAGGATGAAAACTGCTATTTTAAGCCAGCTACCTCTGATACTAAGCCCCTGCCTCAGAAGCATCACAAAGAAGGCTGCACAGAACTCACACTGAGACTGGCTTATTTTCGGCACCTACCCCACTGGGTTAAAGCTAACCTAGCTGTACAAAGACTTTGCTGTGGGTAAGGTCCTGAATGCAGCGTGGACAAACCCGCCAGCAGCCATAGCCGCACAGGTCTGGGGCCTGGTTCCAGTGGAATCTCCATAGTTCCAAGCAGCAGCCATGAAACAGTAACAAAGCATAGGCCTGCACAAATGAAGCTCTGCAGAAGCTTTGGGACCCTGAGATCACAGTGGAGAAATTTAGGGCATGGGCTCTGGGCAGTGTGCTGATTGCTGTGCCCTGAACACAGGCAGGTCTGTAGCGTCTCACCAGGGACAGAGGCAGCAAGTACAGATTAGCTGGTCAGGATTCAAAAACCAGTATCAAATCTTGAAGACTAAGTTCTGCTGCTTCCATGGGTGATGTCTGCACCAAACAAAAACCAGTAACCAAAAGGCCCTCAATTAAAACAGAAGAACATACAAATGGGAAGTTCATAATCTGAACTAAACATTTTCTCTGTTTCAGGAACAGGAAACAATGTTGTGGTAAAAGTTTAAAAATAAGTGAAAGAATCATTTTGCTCTCAAAAAAGTTTTACTGTTTTCTGACAAAGCACAGTTTTTTTTAGCATGTCAAAATTATGAGCTTTCAAAGCTCCTTGTATCTGTTGAGAATCATTATTTCTAGGCCATAAAGGATGTGCTAATGATGTGCAGAGAGATGCTGGACCTCTGACCTACTGTCCTATGACCCAGGCACTGGCCAGACTTCTATTTTTGTGAGGTGATCTACACAATACATTAAATACTCTTTCTGCCATTTTAATTATAACTTTAGTGAATGAACATTTCTCATGAACTACTGTCTATTCTCCACAGCCCTGGAGTCTGCTAGTTAGATTGATACATAAGTAGAAGACATTATCATATTTTCTGCAGAATATGTTACAAAGTTTATTCTTTTCATTATCTGATTTAATTTAAAAAAAAAATATTTCAAAAGCGGAAAGGCTGATCTAACTCTTTTGAGAGTCATCATCTGGTGCAAAGAGATGGAAGAGCTCAAACAGCTGTTACAAAAATCATGAAACCCTTTACTGGTCTCAGAGTAGTAAATTCTGTAGGATTCAAGAATGAACAGCAAAAGGAATTGGAATTGTTTTTATTTTTATTTTGGTTCCTTCCTGCCCTACCAAAAATGCAAATTCATTAAAAATACTATTAAAAAAAATCTAAATAAACTATTGCTCTTAACACTACCATTTCAAAGTATGCTGGCTCAATGGAGTTTGAATTGGTTCCATGCTGTCTTCCTTGGATTTGCTCCAAGTCTGTTTATTTTATTTACTGTTTAAGCTATTTTGTTCTAACTGGTGGCCAATTTTTCTCTCTTCTCCCTCTTAAATTAATTGCTACATTTGGATGTTTACTCACTAACTTTTCCAGGAATAACAGACTCACATACACTAAACAAAGGTCCATCAGAAGTAAGCTTTAATCCCTTAAGTCTATAGAAGAGTTGATGATTCTGCAGTAAAGTTACAGAGCATAGCTTTGTGGCAGGGAACCTATGAATATTATGCAAGATCGTAATTGGGAAGACCTAGACCTGAAAAACCTAACCTGAAGTTAAATCAGTTCTTAAACCAGAAAATTTAAGATTATCTCTAATGCACCTACAGTCCAGGTGTAGTACTACTTTGAACTGTTTTCAATTCCTTTATTTTAACACCTGCTTATATCTAGAGATGACCATAAGGTAGCTGCTGCCTATAGCATGTGGAAAACAAAAGGTAGGAAGATGTTTCTTTTATTTCTTTGGTGAGGAACTGAACTCTCTCTTCAAAAAAACCCAACTGAAAACTATCACAAAAACAAGTGATAAAGCAACGTAAGGAAAAACAAGTGAAACAGGAAGAAGAGAGTTCCCTCTTTACAATCTCCATTTGAGAATGAAATGATAATTTTACCATTTATAAATGGCAAGGTTATGAAAAACAGCTTCCTCTGAAAGCCTTTTACTGATCCTGTAACTTATTTCAAATTTTCCTTTTCAATGCAATTCCATTTGCCAATGCCCCTTCTCCAAGAAAGATACTCTCATGCACTCATCAAACTATTCCAGACCCTTTGAGCTCCCATCAGTGAGCCTGCCCTGGGGCTCCCCAACTCCTTCTAGTTCCATACCCAAGTTTTCCCTCACCTCTCCTTTTACTCAATCACCCAGCCAAAAAACTCCAAGTCATAGCTCAAAGGTCTAAGGTCAGGCTGGAAAGAGCCATCTGGGAGAGCTAATTCCTTTTTCTACCCCTTCTATCTCATTTGGATATAACCAAATACCATTCTCCTCCCTGTGTAGTGTTCATGTTCCAAAATCAATATTACACGGGTCAGAAATATGAATTGGTTCCATCGATCTTCAAGTACAGCTCTAATAAGATTTCTGTTCTTCTATTTAAAATAAACCATTAGGATATTTCTTTATGCTCTGTTTTCAAAGAAAAACTTTCTCCTCATGTCTGCTGTACTCATCAATCAGTGCATGTCACAGAACATGACCAATGTTCAGTTTTTAAACAGTTGCCACATTTCATTGCTTCTATTCAACAGTTGCAGGATTAAAACCCTAGGAAAACATGGGACACTCTGAATGCTACAGAATTAGGACCTCAAAAAACATACAAACTTCTCAACCTCTGTCTCCTCCTTCTATTGTCATGATTGCTAGACAAAGAAGAGAGAAGCTAAATATGATCTCAAAAAACTGACAAATCCAGTCGCACCTACAATCCTCAATATCATTTTAATACATCTACAATCATCAGTATCATCTTTAAACTATACCCTGCAAGTCTGTTTAGGATGCGTTACTGTAATTTGAATGCTGTGATGATAACAGCAGAAGGTAGTCATTGCTTCCTAATGAGTATTTGCTCCTGAAATCATCCAAAAATTTGCACAGCTCACTCACAGCCTGAGAAAAACAACACCTTCTCTGCTTTATGAGAAGACCTCATAGGACTATGAGCACTGCTGTTTGCCTGATCACCAGTTTCACACCCACCTGCAGAGGAGTGCAAGGGGCCCACAAGTTCTGACAGAAGCTCGCTTTGAAGTTTAAGGGTGTCTGTAGCAAAGGCTCTGCTCAGAAGCCAGAGGTGACACACTGCTGCTTCCTGTTAGCTACAGCGCTAGTGAGCACACTTGTTTCCTGGTGTGAATCTGAACAAAACAACCCTCTCTCACCCGAATTTGCTTCTCTACTGAGTGAAAACTGAGATGTCCAAAGCATGATGATCACCCACCCAACCAAGATCACACTATCAGCTGAGACCTGATTGTCTTGGGTTAGGAACTACTAAAGAGCAAAAATCTGACCACTGAAGGGCCTGCAATCCAGAAAGTGGCTGTACAGAGACTGCATAGGTTAAAGCTGCATTTTTTTGTTCAGGAGTGCTACTTAAATGAGACAAACAGCAGGTTTTATTAGACTAGCAGCCTGCAACAGAAAGAACAAATCGAGCAGTATTTCTAACTAAGCACATGCCAGTTCTTTTAGATCTCCAAAACTAGAGGTGACATTATCTAGGTATAAGACTTGGCAAAAATGTTATCAGTAGGTAACTGTGCCTGTTACATAAACTATAGGCTTAAATGGTTCACACAAGTTTATGGTTCTAATAATAGTATTTCGTAATTAATGAAGATAATCAGGCTCCTAGCTACCTTACGGAGTTCATCTCAGGTTATTCTCCACTGTGGCAGCATCCTATTGCAGATCTACATCCTATGGCAGTAGATCTAAGTGTTACTGAGTAGAGTATTTTTTGCTAAAGGAATCTAGCTGTCAGACAAACACCTGGTAAGTTAAACCTAGAGAAATACTGTAAAATCTTGCAACTACTAACACCTGAAATGGGAAAACATGACAGCCTCATCAAGTGAATACAGACTAATACAAACCTTCATCTATCCAAGGAGAGCTTTTCATAGCTAAGTAACAAGAGCAAAACTGAAATCTAAGGAAAACTTTTATACAGACAGATTTTTGTAACTATGGTGATGGAAGGCTACAGAAAACTCTAAAACAGGTCAAAAATCAGGCACAGAATTAGCAGTATGACTCACAGCTTTATCTACGGGCCTTTCTAGAAAGAAATAACCCCTGCATCCACACCTTTAATAGGTGAGTTAACACCACAATGTACTGGGAAGTGCTGGTCTGCTGGTCAGATGAGCAAACCAGAGAGCTGACAACTTGGCTCTGCTCAGTCTGTTCTTTCTAATCAAGATCTTCTCTTCTGCTCAGATTGTGCAGACATTCCTGGCGACTTTCAGCCACAGCATGAACAACCTCTGTAGTCACACATGTGAAATACAGCAACTGTCAGAAATTAAAGAGTTACTGCTAAACTCTTTCTTTGTTCCATACATAATAAGTTTGAAATAGATCTTTTATGATCCTTTTCTCAATGCCATCAAGTACGCCCGTTCACTTATTGTATCACCTGTCGCACTCCAGGGAAAAAACTTGCAATCCCCAGTGGCTTATAATTCACATACATAAACACACTATATGATGGAATGATACATAAGGATTGGGCAGATGAAAGTTTGAGATGCAGTCAATTATTTCTTTAAACCTAATAAAAACTAGAACTCTCACGTAGTACTAACACAAAGGAGGCATTTACGTGCATGACTTTTCTCATTGCTAAAAAAAGTGTCAAATACAGGGTTTGCAAGACCAGATAAAGAGTACAGAAAGAAGGAAAAAAAGCAAGCTCCTCAATCCAGAGCTTTTTTTTTTCCTGCGGGTGTGCAAAAAACTTGCTGTGATATGAACTGAATAAATTTTCTGTTATCCCACTAAGTGTTAGATGCTGGAAATAGTTTGAAGACCACATTTAGAATTAATCTTTTTGTGCTCCAAAGCAATGATTTCTCTAGCAACAATGCAGGCAGAAAAGTTTGAAACTGCTTTGAATACAAGGATTTAGTGTTATGATGTCACATTAAATTAAAGGGTTACTGTATTCTTTCAAGGCAAGTTGTTTACTCCAGGGATAGAAGGAGACTCTTAAGAGCAAAAAAACCAAGCCATAGCGTAGTAGTCACTGTGACATGTCATGGACTGAGAAATAGGTGAGCATTTTTGTATTTTAAATAACGTAATAATTTTTGAACTCTCCTTCTGGCACTTTCCCAAGAGATGAAAGGAAATTGATAGCTACAGTCTCAGGATAAATCACAATGTAGCCTCTAGATACGGAAAGTGAGCTTCTACCTGCAAGACAGACACGCCAAGGATTCACCACATTCAGCATGCCCCTAGCAGAAAGGATGCTGATAGAAAAATAATGTCGGGGAAAAAAAAAAAAGAACTACTGTAATTTAATGATTACCATAATCCTCCAGTGGCTTTCTACATTTCAGAAGACTGTGTGTCCCGCATCAGTCTTTTCTTCTGTTGACTAAACAAACTTGATTCTTCTCAGCCTCTGTAAATCAGTCATGATTTCTAAATTCCTATTTTTCTTCCTGTCTTCCTCTGGTTTATTTTTATTTATTCTCTATTTTTTTTCCCTGTTCTCCCGTGGTTTATTTGCATTTGCCTTTGTTTAGTGATTACAATTAAGCAGAAATTAGAATTGAATGACACAGAGCTTCAAAGGAAGAGTAGTTTGATAGCTACTGTGTTTTTTGCAGAGCAAATTCATCAAGGAGAGGTGCCTGAAACTTAATCAGACAATACTGTCTTCTGATAAAAATATCTGGGACTGTTAGAAAATTGCACTTTGCCAATTTTGCCAATGTTACATATGATGTAAGATTCAAACCTGTCACCTTTTCAAAATCACAGTCAAGGGATAATTAAATTTTAGCGCTTTAGCTATGAATTCTCTGGCCTTAGCAAACATGAAAGTCCTTTCAGCTGAATTTTAAATCTGAACTTGCAGAATTACACGAACCATAATCAGCATTACTCAGATCCCTCTGATGTCATCAAGGCTCAATTTACAAGGCATATGAGCTGCTGACTTGACCCTCTCTGTTGTATATTATAAATCTTAACAACTAGCTACCATAATAACTTTACCTTATTACAGGCTAAATGATCTAAGTAGATCAAAAATACATTAAAATGAGATTTTAACTAATAAACTATGCAATTATTCAATTAAAAGCAGAACAGAACTGACCAATGCAAAGATTCTATTTGAAATTAGTTTTGAGATCAAATCAACGACCAAATATTCAATCAACTAGAATTATTTTATCTTGTAGAGCTTTAAATTTGAGGATTGCATAAGAAACACATGAAAAGCCAAATGGAAACCTGAAATATTTGCTTGCTTGTCCACTGATTAAAAAACCCCTGGATAATACAGGCCACAGCTGTTAAATTTCAGTGTAAATGTCACTGCATTTCACTAACAGACCAATTCTCACAAGCGGGGAGGGTATTGGCTGGTAACGCTGAAGCTCTGCTCGCTTCTTTAAGGGTGAAAAGACAGGGAATCTGTTAAGTGCTGTGCTTGCTAACCCATGCCCGGGGGGTTACAAACCTGCGGGCCGAGCACCACTTACCGAAGATTCACTGTCTCTAACAAGGAAATCTCCTTCCACTCCCCTTTCGTTCAGGGCACATTCTGCTTGGTGCCGGGTAACGTTGCCGTAATACCACTCTCTTCCAGCAAACCGTCCGGTAGAAGATGGTCCCGTGTAGCTTATCTGAGGCGGATGGGAAGTGTTCACGGTAGGACCATCACTAATGATTACTACATAGTTTTTAGGAACAAGACCGATTTGACCTCTGGAATTTTTACATTTCCACCATTCTGGGTCGTTTTCTGGCTTTTCAATGACTTCCATCGTTTCCCCTTTTTCAAAATTGAGCTCTTCTTCTGTGACCGAACTGAACGGGTACAGTGTCTGAACAATGTGGAGTACTTTGGTGCCCTGGCCGTTACTCATGGAAGCGCCTTTCCTTAGGCTGAGAAAGCTGGGTGAATCTGCAGTTGCCTCCTCAACCTCCTCTACCACATAGTTCGAAGGGAACCAGCCGATCTGTCCATTGTAGCTGCCTCTCCACCAGCCGTCGCTGCACTTCTCCATGACAATCACTCGGGACCCTTTAACGAGGGACAGCTCATCCTCCCTCTCGGCGACATAGGCAAATTTCACGTAGGCGGGAATGTTAAGATCGTAAATCCGGTCGGCGCTGCTGCCGTTGGAAGGGTATTCTGCGTCTGTGCTGGGAGTGGGGGAGGCGTCTCTCGCACTCGTCTTTCTTTTGGTTTTTCCCAAGCCTGTTAAAGACAGAAATATAAAGTGGTCACTTGGAATGCTTGTCCCCAGACTGCAAATGCTGGATTTGGTGACGTGCAGTACCCTTACTTCAACAACACTGCTAAATGGAGATCTCTTCTGTAACACTACATAGTCAGGAAATAGCAACACCTTTAAGAGATTCTCGTTAACATCCAGCTGATGCACCATTAGGTAAGGAGCAATCTGTGTTATAATGACTTCTATTCTCTTCTCAGAAATACCACAGTTTAAACACACTTAAACACAGTGATTTCTTCACTAGGAGAACAAATAATCACTGAAATGTTTCTGAGCTTGCTGTTATGTATTTTAAATTCCAGCCAAATGACCATGCCTTTTAATTTTAGAGATGACTTCAATTTGCCTCAAACAAAAAGTGAAAGAAAATCTACAAAAATTAATGAGCAAATAAAAGCAAAACTTTCTCTGCAGATTGTTTTGCTCTCGCAGTACCCAGGCAGATACAGCTGCAATTCCTTCCAACAGCAACCCCTCTTCCGAAACCCACACCTCTTTCACCTACGTTTCATCACATACTGTAACAGCAGAAACCTGATGATGAGGAAGACCATTTGCATATGTTTCCCTATAATCTGTAAATTCTGATGTCCTGTCATGGCTTTAATTATACTGTGAAATACAACATACATAAGAAACAACAATAACATTGAACACACCACTTTTTTTTTTTTCTTAATTAGAGGAACCATACTAATGTCTGTTTACATACAGAAAAAACTGCATAACACACTTGGTGTACTTTTCAAACTCTTGCAGCAACCCCTGCTTAAGCTTGTATATAAACAAAATAAGGAAGTGAATAAGTAGCCCTCTCCTGTGACATTAAAAGTTCTGGAAATGAAAGATGACATCTCAGTATAGCATAACCAAGCAATACCCAAAATACCATGCAAGGGACAGAAAGCAAAACCATCACAGAAACAGGAGCATTTGTACTTTTCTCCATACTCATAGAGCCTGGCTGGCAAGTGAGAGATTGAGTTGAGACAAAAGAGCATACATGTTGATTATGGAATGCTTAATGGAAGGAAAATAAATAAAAGTACTTTTTTTTGTTTGTTTCTTTTAATAATCTGAAATAAGGAGATGCACGCTATTTCATTTTTAACAATTCAGGCCTATTCAATCCAGCCACTCCACTGCCAAAACGTGTGTTTTAATATATTTAACAGAAGTATGTGTACTTGCACATACAATGAGCATCTTCAACAAAGCTGTTTGTTCAGCACAAAACTGCATGCTTATTTCCCAGAGTTATCTGTACAGCACCGACTAACAGTGCACACATAACCATGCAGGGATCACCGTCAGGAAGGGTTAAATACATTAATTAATACATGGTCTTATGGTCTCAGAACAGGGAAGACAATTCTGATGAGCCTGAAGTGTTTCCTGACCTTCCCCAGCAGTGCCTTGTTTCCTGCTGGAGCCTGCAACATCCTAACTACATCATTTCAGTGGCTTCAGAGAGCCAGTGGCTGCACTTTCAGACAAAATGAGGGAGGGCAGCTTATTGTGCTAGGGGAGACAATCACAGGAAAAGAGTGTACAAGCGAGAACTAATCAGAAGCTGGTCAGGCTCTGATCTTTGCCAAGACTGGAAATTTTCATCAGTTTAGAGACCATTTTTAACCAAAAAGACAAGGATGTCTCAGAACTAATGAGCATTAAATTACAGTGATATAAACAAACACAGCTTAAGGGACGTTCTTTTAAGAAAGGGGGGAAATTACTTGTTATAACTTCATGGAAAACAAGAAACTGTATTTCAATAGATTGACTTTACATAAAGCTCTCCACTGAGACTGAACCTTCCAGATTAAAAACTCAGGCTTTCATCTGCTCACTAACGAAGATACGCAGTACATTTCTCGGAATTACAGCAGAAGAACTAATTAAAAAAAGCACTAGATGATGAAGTAGCTGGCCGAACTAGTTAAAACTCAGAGCACAGAGATAACTGTGAGAAATGGGGATGTAGTGTGACAAGACAATGCCATGAACTGAAGTATCTAGAGAAAAAATTGTTGACGAACAGGTAAAACCCCAAAATTTCTCAAAAAACCCCTCTGAAATCTGATAAAGGTATCTAAACATTTAGGAAAATGTTATCATTCAATCACTTTCTTCAGTTTAAGCTTACATTTCATGTGAACAAACTTTCTCAGGCTGACAGCATGGTAATGATTAACCTTTTGCAAGAATGGCAATGCGCACCAAAGACTTTCCAGTTGGTTTGACCAAAGGAACAAACTATGCAGAGACCCATCGGCAGTCAGGCACAGCGAAGGGCATGCACATTATCTAATAATCATTTTTTATGTGAGGTTGCAGCATTCATAACTGCGTCCATGACTGAAGAGGAAACAAGTTGTTCCACGAGCAGAATGTAGGAAATCTGTTCCTGTTTTTCTCCTTATACCTCCTGCTGAGCTATTCCTCCTCTGCCTCCCCCATCTCCTGCAGGATTCACAGTAAGTCCCCCTACCGTATGACTGCTTTCACATTCCCAGGTCCTTCTCGTATTTCTAGCACCCCACTGCCATCTCCAAAACGCCTTTAAAGCATACTCAATCTCCCCTGGTGCTGCCCTCCTCCCTACCTTTGTTGGGCTGGCCAGTCAAGCACAATGCCCGGTGCCCCACTGCCTTCCAGGCCCGCCTGGACTAAGCAAAGAGCTGGGGTTGCTCTGGCTTCTCCTCCAGTGAGAGACACCAGCAATGACTCTCCCAGGCACAGACTTGGAGGAAACTTAGATACTTTATCTCTGCCAGTCTGTCAAGTTTGCCGAAAACTGGCTGAGTTATCAAGGGTGGACAGATGGACGGACTATGACAGCTGACTGTGACAGCATGACTAGTGCAAGCTTCATTTCCTTAGGAAACAAGTCTAAAAATACAGTTTAGTAGGATGGCTTGTCACAGCTAAGCAAGAATAAAGTTAGGACAATCATAAACTTTGTATATACATCTATAACAAAAAACATAACTCCATTTAAAAAAGTACAATCTTACATGAGTCATCTCTAGAAGAGTAAACACTACCATTTACTTGCTACTAACAGAAATGTTCACTTACTACTATTCGTAAGGGGATCGCTATTCTTATGTCCGAATGGAACGAAACCCATATAAAGGATGTCATGGAAAACAAAACATTCAAGCACTTCGGGAGTCACATGTAGAAAAGTNTAACTACTATTCGCAAGGGGATCGCTATTCTTATGTCCGAATGGAACGAAACCCATATAAAGGATGTCATGGAAAACAAAACATTCAAGCACTTCGGGAGTCACATGTAGAAAAGTTGAATATATTTGCAATCGCAGTGACAGTTTTGGCATTTTTGTCTTTGTTCCAGTGAAAACCTACCTACTAATGAAGTACAACTGTGCTTTTCCTATTCTGACTCATTGGTTACAGTTCACTGAAGCCATAATCCTTAGTAACACAGTTGTCATAGGGAGTAATCTAAAGCAAGAGATTAGCTTTCAAGTGAGAGGAAAAGTATGGAAGGAAAAGAAGTCTTGCAGAGCAGCAGAAAGCCTGTTTTGTTACTGCAATTTGTAGGAAGTAACACTACTCACAATCTACAAGTAACCCACAGTAAATTAGTTCATTTTCACTCTTATAAATACAGTGTCGAGTGATGTGAGCAGGTATAATTTTTAGGAAATATTACTGAGACAAAAAAAAAAGAATCAACTGGTTAACGTAATTTCCAGAGAAGGGACTCACTGCAAATCCTCCTCTCTGCAGTGAAAGAAATCCTCTGGCCCCACAGTTAGTTCTAGGGAAACTCAGAAACATGCCTGTTGCATCACTTCATGCTGTCTTCCTTTCCTAGCTCAGCTGTGGCTCTAAAGAATAGCTTGTTTTTTGAGCAGCAGGCTGAAGACCAGTTTCCTACGAATTTGCTTCCTGTCACTTAAGTTTCCATTGTGCAAGCACCCCTTCATTACCAGCTTGTCCCTGAGACATCCTTTTCATTGTACCTAAAAGGTCCTCGAGCTTGCACCTCCAATTCCCTCTCCCCACAGCACTTCCAGCCTTCCCACCTCATCCTCCTTAGATTTCCCTAGGAATGTCCTGAGCTTCCCCAAGCCCCAAAGCTCAAAGTGGTGGAATTTCGGAATTTCCTTCTGGTCGGTCTCCTTTGGCCCAGCGCTGAGACAGTGCCAGTTCCCCTACCCGTCGTGTGTCTCCGGCCATGCTGCCACGCTCCTGGGCCAAAGCTTGGCTGCTTGGCAGACGCCCCAACTGCCCAGCCTCCTCCTGCTAAAAGCAGAAGGATTTCTCTCTCTCCTGCCTTCAGCGATGGCACTGAAACAAGGCTGCAGAGCTACAACCTCTATGAAAACTGGTTCCTAGCATAAACAAGTTTAACTATATTTAAAACATTATCTTAGAACATACTTTATCAAACACATACATAATGCTTGTATAGAAAGGGACTTTTTTGCCACTAGTAAAAGCTTGTATTCCATTTGCTAATTATGGTTTAATCCCTTTACTCGAAAAGGAATTACTAGTAATTCCTTTACTAGAAAAAGCCTATTTACAAAACAGACAACCCCTTAACTTTACGAAGTTTAATTTGACAAGTCTTTCCATGTTCCTGTAAGCTGGTATCCTTGTCTGAAACTGATGAGTCATCACATTTTGTATTTTAACTGCATTTGATCATGCCCAGAGATGGAAGAACATCTCTACAGGCTTATCCACACTCACAGCTATTAAGTTCTGCTGAAGATTAAGTTTAACCAAACATTAAAGGTATTCGCAGTCCAATTCTCTAGCATCCTCTTCCCAAGACTTCTCCCTAAATTTGTAAAATCTCATATGTAGCTTAACTTTAGACTAAATACAGTTGCAGTTCTTTTTCAAAGGAATTTTAAGTTGATTTGATAACTGACTTTTTCTAAAGTTGATTTGGTAAAACTGTCTTTTGATTTCATATTAGCATCTTTTCCATTCTTCCGTCTTCTGTATACAAAAAACGTTATTCAGTACCAAATGACAGTTTCTGAGAAACCGTTGGCAAGTGAGAGTAGTGTCATCTGAATTCTCCCTTTCTAACTTTTCTAAAACCTTCTCTGATTTTAATACACAAATTTAATACATAAATGATGAGCAAAAATATTTTTTCCAGCTTACCTGCACATCAAATCAAAATCACAGGACAAAAACTCCAAAAACCCTTTCAGAAAAATGCTGAAATACAAGAAAACTATTGCTTTGAGAAATCCTAAGTACAAACAAAATTTCCAAAAGAGAATTCCTCAATTCAGAACTCAGTGAAAGAGACCATACCACTAAATATAATAGATACAACTCCTTAAGAATCCTCCAATAACTTCTTATTCAAATATCTACAACAATTGAGGAAGGAC
>VYZQ01020283.1:6507-39439 GCA_013400655.1 Mystacornis crossleyi
TTTTTTTTGTGAGATGCGGTGTTCATAATAAATAATTTCAAGACTTAGTGTTCACCGGCTCTTTTGTCACCGGCAACTCTCGACCTGCCAAATGAAAAATACCTCATTTTTTGGTATTCTGTAGAAGGACCATATATTTGTCAACAATTTTATAGCTCTTAGTAGTACTCCATGAATATCATCAGCATTGGATCCTCTCTCAAAGGCCTACTATATAAAAAAAAATAATTTAAGCAGCAAGTCTGATGATTCGCTTTTTCTCTTTATTACAGCAGCACTACTGTGCTGTTATCATTATGGGTCTGGCAGCATTTTTATTAGAAACTGCTACTCCAGGGGTTTATAACTCGGCAGTAAAAATTCACTCCGGAATGAAACTTGTCATGCAAGAGAGCTCTTATTTAAGCCCAAATGTCAGAAAATTATATTTATACGTTTTTTAAAGTTATTTTAAAGCACGTTCAGTTGTTCAGACAATTGGACTACAACAATGGCTGGTAATTTGAGCCCCAGCACTGCGAAAAGAACTTGCGGAATGTGACATTCAGAAATCATTTCCTAGAGCTTGTGGCCACCATGTGACTACCAAGCCAAAATTAATGTATGTCCCTTTTATAAGGAGTGCCTTAAGACAGGCAGTGTATTATCAGCAGTACTTAAATCTCTCACCAAGTTCAGTTTCTGTCTACCCAGAGGTAAAGCCGATCCTTCGTATCACTCTGCCTATATCAGAAACAACATTTAACACCGTTTCACACTGCTCAGAATTCCAGAGCCTCTTAGGGGCTTCAGCACTCAGCTCTTACTGCATTTCAGTGCGTGCTTCAGCAGACGACCAACTTCTTGGCTCCTCTACAATCCCAAGCCAAAGATATCCAAATAAATATTTTCAAGCCAAAGATATCCAAATAAATATTTTCAGAGTGCTACAGAAAGCAGGGACAAGGATTTCCATGACCTTGAATCCTTCTATGTTTTCTTTATTCTTTTTTACAACACAGGGAAAGAAGGTAGCTAATTGAGACAAATACAATGAGCTACACTTCTCTGAGTGCTCAAGCGGTCATATCAAAATGACATAAATGCTTCAGGTGTGGCCAGAAATAAAATCCCAGAGGCATCTGCAGTTCAGCAGGAGATGAGAGGGGACCTAAGGTGATTTGAGACTCTGCTATATGGAGTTGTAGCCTGGAGATGCTGGGGAATGCTGGAAACACAGGAGCAAAGCACGTGTTCCGAAAACAAGGAGCAGAGATCTGAAAACTGAGAAGCTGGGAAATGGGTGTGACCTTCTTGTTAGGGAAAATTTAGGGGTGGGCTGAAAAGGGAGACTCGTTTCCATACTCCTCTATCACAGAAGTATTGTGTGGGACGGACTGTGGGCAGACAATGCTTTGCTCCACAGCAGGGTCAGGCAAGAGAAACAGGGCAACGCTGGAACGCTCCTGCCAGGCAAAGAGGGGCAGAACTCCCTGCAGAGGACTGGAGCGGGAAATTTCAGTGTTCAAACTGCAAACTCCAGTCCCCAGCCTTCACGCTGGAGGCAGCAGGACACACCTGACAAATGCTTCACGCAGCTCCCATCTGCTGCAGGAACATCTCTCTGGTGAGCTCAGCTCTGTTTTAGCCCTAAAGTGCTCCACACAGTTGAATCACTTTGGTCCAGCTCTTAGAGAGTGAAAATTAGGGAACTGCCTTCAATACAGCACATCAGTTCAACCCAAGTGTTGGGGTTTGGAGGGTGATGGGAGAATTTTCCCCTTAAAAGATGCCTGATTCTGAAACGTGGCTAAGGAAATGAATTTCCATAAATCCTCCAGAAAAGCTTTTTGCTCTTTTCAGAAACGTCGGTTGAGAGAGTAGCAATATTTGTGAATTCATTCTCTTTATTGCTCATTACACTAAAGTCTGATCATTTTAAGTGGAAGGGAGCTTAGAGCAAATGATCACTTTTTCAGAGCGATTCCTGATTTGCCTTTGACCAAAACTGTTTCCTGTGCATCTGTAACCCACAGTAACTGTTGCCTGACAAAAGCCTTTTAACTGAAATTGCCCCCATTACAGCTGTACTAAAATCAGATTAGAAGATTAAGGGGCTGACTTTATGGTTCATCCTTCACTCCCCCCTCTTTAGGTGACATTTCCATTGCTTATTGTACTTCGTAACACATTAAAATATTCAAAATCAGAGGTTTTCATGTCAGCTCCCACAGAATCAGGCAAAACCTCTGCAAGCAGACAAGGTGAGTGAAGGAGCTGCCTTGCTGCCGTGGAACAAAAACGGCTCAGGGACATAATACAGCACCCAGAACATAAAAGGCAAGAAGGCTGGAGGGAGGAGGGAACACTGAATAAAGTGAAACTCCCATTTCAAAAATTCAGGCCAGCCAGTAATTCAGGAGAAGGCAGCATTTCAACAGCTTTCAGGTGTGTTCCTGTCTTAACACAAACTAAAACACAGACTTGAAGGGCAGCCCTGCCATCTGAGAGCTGAGAGGGTTCCTTTGATCCACGTTCAGAGGAAGACTCCAGAGTACGACTAGGATGGTCAGGAGCTGCATTTCTGGCTGAATTTGCCAGTCACTATATATAAGTTAAGTTATTGGCATTAATTTTATTGTCAAACGGGTGGGCCTCCTGCCCCTGGGGACAATCACTGTGGTACCTCTGTTACCAACTTCCAGTTCAGCATTTCAGTCCCCTGAACACGCCTGCTCCATGGCATGCTCAAGAACATCACTAAAGCCCTCCCGTTTCTCCTCAGGACCAGTTCTGTGGCTTGAGTGGACCACAGAAAGCAGCATATTACATATGCACATTTTCCTGCAGGTCCACAGTCAGTCTGGGTATCCTCTTTCTTACAGGCCTCTCGGAGTGATGGCTTTATTGACCATGGCCATCCCCCAGCTCAGGCACAGGAGTATCCCAAGATCCACTCCTGGGATCTGGAGGGGAAGTGCGTCTGCTTTGTGTTATGTGTTTTTCAATTATTCGTTTTTCCTAGCTGCTCTCTCTTTTTAGATTATACTAAAGAGTGTCAAAAAAGTGCACTGCTCCCATAGTTCACGGTAACAAGCAGATGGAACATCACTGGGCTAAAACCTCAAAATTTGAAGCTGTGGAGAGAAATACATCTGTTATTATTTCTTGCTCCTATAAAAGATGAGGAGAATGGGAAGAATTTGGGGGATGAGAACCAGAGTCATATGGTATCTATCAAAATGCATATGGTTTCTCTCTTATCTTTGTCTCTACAGCACATAAATAAATGAAATCGAGCCCAGAACTGCTGCATATAAATAACTGCAGGATGACATTATTAGGCCAATTACTATGACCAGTCACAGACTAAAAGAAGATGACATTTTTCTTGTTCTGTCCCTCAGCTCTCCAGTAATAATCCTGGCTCACGTCCACCCTTTTTCAGTGCAGCCACAGCTGCACACGGGGTGCTGGGTGGTTTGTGCTACCTCATCCTTCTTCTTACTGCTCCACACACTCAGCTTTGCTCCCAAGCCTGCTTTCCCTCCAAGTTTTTGGGTGCCTGTTGCAGGAAGAGCTGGGTAACCTGGGAGTTTAAATGAACCCAGCAGTTAGACCGGGCCTGCCCAGCTGAATTGCCATTTTCATTCCTATTGATCAACCTTACAACAAGAGATGACTGCCGAGCTGTCCTTAGAGGTACTCTAAGGCACACAGGGAGATGGCCTGAGCTCCTACATTGAGTTTCATTTGGAATTGTTAAGAATTCATCTACCCTCCTTGTGCTTTCCTTCACTCAGCTCTAGGAAATGTCAAAATCAGCGGGATAACAAAATATTACGTAATCTCAATACGTCCCTCCCTTCTTTCCCCCAAAGTCTGACATATTCTTAATTCCTGCAGTTTAATCTGAGGTCACTGCCATGTACATCCAATAATTTTCTGCAGAATTTCCTGTACAGCTCAGTGACACCCGCTTTCATACGTTACGAGCAGACAGGAGATCCTTCGCACGTACAGCATTAAAATCTCTCCAAATCCACTCACAGCAAGCATGCCCAGGGTACCACGGCAGCTTCTACCAAAATAGAACTGAGAAGGCACAAGGTCTCCCAGGTGCTTCCACCACCCTCGTGGTGGTGTGAGGCAGCAGTGGAGTGCTCTGTCATCAGGAGCATCATTCCAGCACCTGAGGTTTATGTGGTCAGCACTACAGACTATGCAGACAATTCTCGGCGAGCAGGCCCACAGAGCCATCGTTTAATGTCACAAATCACACGCAAAATCAATAGGAGATTATTGAGAAAATTTGGTCAGCTGCACTGAAAGGTTTAAACCCTCTCCCCAGTCTTTTTACCCGTCCTTAAGCCAAAAGCCTTAGTTTAAAATTGGTGCTGAAGACCCAGAAGCCCACTACAAGCAAATTTGTCCTGGGCTGATCAAAAGCAGCATGGCCAGCAGGGTAGGGGAGCTAATTCTCCTCTGCTACCCCACCTTCATGAGATCCCACCTGGAATGCTGCATCTATGATTCTAGGGGATAAATTTTGTAGACAGCCAATCTCCACTGAAGGGGCTACATCCAAGCTGGGTGGTCAGTGCCCCTCTCCTCTTGCAAGAACACAAGAAGTGGGCTCACCTGAGACGTGCAAACCCGACACAATCTGTAACCAAGCTCCTGCCCAGAAGAATAGAGTGAAGGGAGTTGTGAAGCACGTGTCTGTGATGCCAGGAGAGAAATCCTTCAGTAGGTGTCACTGACATCAAGGGGCCTTAGGAAGAAAGGAACACCCAAGCAAGCATTACCCAGCACTCAGGCAGACCCAGCTTCGGTCAAACAAATGTTCTCGAGGTCTTGGAAATGCACTTGTTAGCAGGAAAAATAGAAAAGGTCAAATTCAACAAGAGCTGGCACTCGGGTTTGACCGTGAGACTGCACCAGGTTTTCGCTGAGGCCCTGGTGTTAGTGGAACTCAGGCAGAAGAGCAATATTCAGCTCTACAGCTGGGATTCTCAGTGTTTTGGAGGTAAAACCAGACAACAGGATTTTGCAGAGGAAGCCACTGGTTTAGCTCTCCCGAGGAGAATTGCATTCTGTGTGTGCAATGCCTCTTAGTTCAGATGTCCTTGTCAAGGAAATACTCGGCTTGTTTGCAGACAATCTGCAGGGTCACCGAAGAGTCCTTTGAAAAACAGATTTTTACTTACAAAGTAGGATGGAAAAATACACAACAGTGAGCGAAAACAGAGAAAGTCTGGAATTCCATTACGACACTTTTGCAGTTATTGAAACTACAGCTGCAGTGATTAATATTTATGATCAAGTTATCTTTCCCCTCCAAAACAGTCTATTTGGTAATAACTCCTGAAGACAACATGCAGATACCATATGGTCCCGGAACATCTGCAGCCCAAAGCCATCTCTGTCAGAAGCACAGAATGTCAGTCTGAGATTGCCCAGGAGTTTCCATATGATCTGCTGCCTCAGGGATTGAAAGAGCAATAGCAATAAAGGGAACCGTGAGTGTTGCTTAATGTTTTCCAATGGATCGTGCACATTAGAAACAGCAATTAATGATTTGGTTTATAATGCTGCAGGGAATTACTGTCCAACAAAACAATGTAATTTAAATTTTCAATAAAGTTTAAGTGTGCGGGCATTTCGTGGCAGCACACAGCAGTGATTTGCCAGAGGAAAACAACACTGTTATTGCAGCCATATCCAGATAATCCATGGAAAAAGCCATATCAACCCCTAAGTGATTTGATTATACTCTCTCACTGTTCGAGAGTCCTCAAAGGCATATTCAAACCCAAATACACCTCACTAAAAGACCACAGGAGCAAAAACCCAGCACAGAGTTAAAGAACTCTTTTTCAGTCTTTAAAGGTACTGCTGCAGTCCTCTCCTCTAAAATATACTCCCCAAAACTTGCAATCATCATTACAATTCTATTTTTTTAAATGCCTGTATCACTTAGCCTATGGCACCGTAAGAAATTAAAAACCAGACCCATGAAATAACCCATATAAGAAATAGCTGCATTTGGCCAAATTTCCCTTGGCCATTTCTTCTAAGAGTAAGAATATTTGGGAGCTGCAAGTAAAAAATTCAAATTAGCACCTCTCTGTCTGCAGCCCTACCTGTCTGAACTTTCCCTCCTAAAAATGCTTGCAAATATAATCTTCTACCATGCCCTGTAGTCAACACATCCAAAGCCAGAGAAGAAATAAATTCAGGAGGAAAAAGCTTCTAAAACAGATCTTCTCTACTAAGGCAGCCCTGAGCTTTTCATCGCTAAGGAGGTGTTGCAACCTTTGGCTGTACACTTATTTAAAATACCTATCCAAACACAAAACACAGGCACTTGAACTGAACATCTCAAACTGATGTTGTATAACTTAACTCTCCCATTTCTACTCCACATTCATGCTGCTCTTTTTTCCCCAGTGCATTTCTTTTGACCTGATCAGGAAAGTCCTTTAGTGAAGCTGTTTAGAGACTGGGAAGGATAACTGGAAATATTTTCAAGGAAAACTAAATATACTTAGATAATGTGTAAGAATTTTACTGAAATGTGTTTATGCAAGCCTGGTGTCATGGGTTGACACCCCTTCCTGCTCTTCAGGTTTTTCTTCCTTTTGGCTCAAATTAACTGTAAATGTTAGGTAAATATTAATTATTATTTTGCTGAAAAATAATTTAAAAGAGGAGTTTTGATTGAAAAGCTTAAAACTTCTGCCAAAAATCGTTGAGCACCTTGAATGGGCTGATATTTATCAACAACAGAGGCAACATGCTCAGACTCGCTTTCTTCCACGTGTACACTGATATCTTCAAGATATCTCTGAATGAAGTTACCCCAGTGTCTCTAACAGCTGACAAAAATGCACTGGTGGATTAAAAAAATCCTAAATATTTCTCACAGAGTAATCACAGGCAGGTTACTCTTCCCAGCATGCCTCACCTGCAGCAAAAGAGCTTTCATCTTTCCTTCCAGAAGAGTCCTCATCATCCGGCAATGTAAAGTCATTCCCATATTTCATGTGCTACTTCTCCTGTCTCCAGCAATTTCCTCAGAGCCGATCCATCACGCCACACAATTTCAGGGATGGTTATCCTGGCAGCTGGGCTTGCATACCAAGAGGCACCACACGCAATTCTGGGGCCCCATCCTCCTGATGCCCACCTGTGCATCACCACCCTCTGCAACAGCTCCAGGCAGGACATGGCCACGCTCCCCTGATGGGACACAGCTGCTCCATGCCAGGGGTAACCTGCTTCCACACCAAAATGCAAAAGGATGGATAATTGGGAAACCCTCCTGACAAAAATGAAACTGCTTTGGCCTTGTCTTCTACGGCAAGCAGGACTGGAAGAGAATGACCATTTCTTCCACAGTGCATCCCCTGGAGCAGGAATGCTTTCCGTTGCCATATTTAATTACTAATCATGGGAGCTGAAGTGAAATCAAGCAAAAAAAAAAAGCCATTAACGTGTGGCATTTCTGAAAGATCAGTATCGAGTTTAATGCATAGATTCAAACCTGGGGCCGAGAGTTAAATTCACTTTGCCCAAGTCCCTCCTTCCAATGGCAGTGACTTGCATCCTGCTCCAGAACAGCAACAGCTGAGCTCCATCGACACACCTGAGCTGTGCATGGACCTGTGACCTTCTTCACCCAACGCTCCGATTCCCGCTGGTATGAGCATCCAATTATTCACCTGATTCAGCACATTTTATAGCTCTAGTCCTACCAGGAGAGCAGAATCTACGCCAACCTCAAACGCAGTGAAAGGCAGTTTGCTCAGCTCTGTAGGACAACAACTCTGACAACATTAACGTGACGGGGGTTCTTGGACTATTTTACACCACAAAAACTCAGCCATGCGTGAGCAGGACGTGACCATTGTATACAACAGGCACCTCTGGACAGGGGATAAAGAATATTTTCATGTTTAATGGCGCGAGGATGTTTAGTCAAAGGACCCTCTGTACATCAGTACAGCAGTAAGGGCAATGTTAATACAACAACGTGCCAAAGGACCATTAGTGGCCTAGTCCTTGTTATAAAACGTTCATGCTGCAGGAGCTGGGGAGTGGGACATGCTCCTCCTTGACTCTTGACAGAGAATGACTCATCACAAATCAAGAGCTCCCTGGAGATCCCTATTTTAGTGCCCAGAGGAAGTGTCTATCCGTGTTATCCCACAAATTCAATATTTTCTTCCCGCACTGGCTTAGCAAACCAGAGTTTGCTCAGCAAACTCACGGCTTGTTGTGAGTCCAACCAAGGGTTAAACTTGGCTGCCTCACATGGATCTGGCTGTGCCCATAAATGTGATGTTACAGGAGATGTGTTTCTGGGGACTTCCTGCAAACCACAGCAGAGGATCCTGTTTCTTCTTCGTGTCAATGAATAATCCTGAACGCTCATCGACAATTAAATAGTATGGAGCTAATCAAGCATCACGGTCGTCAGATAGTAGCAATTCCTATTTGTTTCCAAAAATCTGGGCTTTATAAAGAATGTATATTTTTGAGCTTTGTGTCTGCAACCAACATGCACATGAATTATTAATGTGCTATAAAATGAGTATATTTGGGGGTGGGGGGTGGAAAATGAACTACCTAAGGCATTTTCATATAAATGACTGCAATTTAACTTTCAAAAACATTTCCTTTTTCAACACTCTGCTCACTTCAAATTGAAGTCTGTACATTAGATTTGGCCAAGCATGTCACAAGAAACCTCACACTTGTAAACGATTAACCCATGGAGACCCAGCACGGACTGAATACAGAAGCAGCAGCCACGTAACACCAGGCAGATAACACTCACCCTCTGGAGCTCTTCACAAGTTTCTGCATGAGCAGCTCCAGAAAGCTGAAGCCAATTCCCGAAATGCTTGGATGGTCTGTTTAGCAGGAGCACATCACTGCTCTTCCACACCACTGCTCTAAGCTGTGCACTGGGAAAACCTCCCAAACTGCCCACGTGCTGTCACCACGGGAAGGCGAGGGTGGCTGAGCTGGGCTGGCGAGTGCAGTTCCCTCTGTTGTAGCACACTCAGCTCCCAGCACCACGCAGTTCAGCTGGGTGTGGAGGAAAGGATTTGATATCCAAAGAATCCGAATGATGCCTTAGGTTTTAANCTCAAACCCACAATCCTGAGATTCTATTGTAGGAAACATGTTCCTCTCCCACTCCTCCTTATGCCCATGAGAGTTCAGCAACCCCATGACTCTCACAGAAAGAGAAGTCTAACCTCCCCTCAAAAAAAGCCCCAAATCATCAACATCATTAAAGACTAGCGGATATGTAATAGGAAAACTCTTGTTAGACACCAGGCAAATTAATTCTCTCCCTCATCTTGTTTCTTTCCATCGAAGGCTGAACTTGGTGTCTGATGCTTAAGCATCACAACCTGCTATCATAAAGCAAGCACAAGAGGAAAGAAAAAAGGTCAAAATAAGGAAATGTGGATTTGTCTACAGAAAAGTAACGAAAATGGTTTAAAGTAACTGAATCAAAATTCACACACTCACTTGCAGGTGAAAGCTTTAATTCCAAATTGAATAAACCCAAAGTAAAATCCTGCCTGCAACAGCGGGAGCTGACTTGTTCAGCCTTAGAGGTTCTTCACGCAAATGGTTTGAGACAGAACATACAGCACGGCTCCAAACACCCCCACTTCACCCAGGACTTCCTGCAGATACTTCTGCTCAGTTCCCACCACAGGCTTCCTCATTTACTGGTCTGTTATTGCTGAGGATGCCATTCCCAAAATGTGAGACATGACGTACATCTGGCCACAGCTGTGTCAGATGGAAACATCCTCTTTAGAATCTTTAAAATGCTGCTCTGGTCAAAGAAACGTGCAAAAATACATGGGCAAGGATTTATTTCAAGCAGGTTCTTGCCATTAGAATGAGCATTTAAGACATAGGAAGCCCTTTGGCTTCCACAGGGCACCTGGGTGGAGGAATAAAGGGGAAAAAGAGGAAAGCTCATTTGGAAAGTCTAGTTGTTAGAAAATTAATTGAAGGCAATTTAGTGATTTTAAAAATCCCTAAATAAAACCTACACTTCGGGTGATGATTCTGTAATAACAGTGACATAAAAGTTTTATAGGCAGCTTTAGCTGCCAGAAGAGGACCTACATTATTAAATCAGTGTTCAGCAGATAAAGTAACACTTCTATCTATAGGGAAAGCTTTGTCCAGTTTAATTTTTAACCTAGTTCAGTGTACATCTGTCACTGTATTTCTTCCCCACTCTCTTGCTTCCAACACAGAACTACTATGTACAGACAAATGATCTTGCCCTCAAAACAAAGTTATTGTTTCCAATACATAAAGCCTCTATCTGCATAAGCTTTTAAAGCATTACAGCTCCTGTTTCCTGAGAAGAATATATCATAAAGTCGAGCCATGAATTTGGAAGATTAAACAAAGCCAAAGAAACTGTGCTTCTGTGACTTAAAAATATGCAAAACTACCAATCTTCACTCCGCTGATTTTTACACATTTTACAAATCAAAGAACCATAAAATGTGAGCTGCTTCTGCCTGAAGTTCACAGCCAAGTACAAAAACCACACCAATGTGAGCTCTGGTTAATTCCTCATTAGAAAAAGGAACCTCCAATGCAGTCAGGAACATGCTGGCCAGCACCCTGTTTGCCCAGAAAATTAAGTGTTACCACGTCAAAAGAACGAGTTTCAGAGGATGAGGAAAAGTCTTTATCTGTTTTCATGTTCCCTTTTCTCCACACATTCAAAGAAGATTTTTCTTTTGCTATTTGACCTTCACAGGCACAAGGCCAGGGATTGTTTTACATGTATGCATGGCACTCAGTACAACTGGCCTGGTTCCATCAAGATTGTAGTAAAAAATGCAACGCAAGTTATCATAGGTGAAATATCTCCATTTTTTTCCAGGGGGAAAAAAAAATAAAAAAGCAAGCTAGAGGACAATTCACTATTGCAATTCATCTTCTCGGGAAAAAGGAGAGAAGAAAAATCTGGCTTTGATGATTTTCCCTCCTGGGGCAACTGGGGACACCAGAGGAGTCACACTGGCGTTTCCCCACAAAAGATAGCGGTGGTCTAATTTACTGCTGCACAGCACAGGGAAGCACAGAGCCAGAGCTGTCTGCGCTCCTGGCAAGAGGCTGGTGATCACTCATCTTATCCTCAAAGGGTGACAAATCTGTAGATTTCCACTTGAAAAGGAAACAAAGTGTTCTGAGGAGTAACTGCTAAGTGATAGGTATGGGAATACTTTGATTTCCGCAGGTGAGAAAAAGGGAAATCAAGCGTTGCCGGAGTGAAATAACCCTGTGGCTCACCAGTAAGCCTCTCTGTGTCTGGCTGAGGGGGGCTGGAAGAACCTGTAACACCATCTTGCTGAGGAGAGGCAAAGCCAGCCAAAAAGGGGTGTGCTGAAAGCATCCAGAACTCCCAGGGTCATGGAGGAGCCAAGCGCTCCCGGCTTTGAGTGCCGAGCCCAATGGGCCAATTTGAACACTCTGATACCTCTAAAGTCTGCTGTCCTACCAACAAAGCTTTCTCCTGTGAATTTTTCAGGCATGGCCTCCTCAAGGGAACCTGCGGTTTGGACTGCAAATCGACTCCTCAGTTCCGCTGAGGAGCTGTGGGGTCTGCGCTGCCTTCCTGCTCGGAGTGACCCAAAAGCCAAGGGCGCTCGCTGTTCGCAGCATGGGTTAGGAGAGAAACTGCTAATAATGGTTAAATGCCTCGTTGTGTCCAGTAATATCACACAGCTAACGAATTTAATCATTTAACACTCTGACAATTCAGACTTCCGCTAAACGTGTCATTTCGTAGATGAAATTATTCATTTATCAGTAGGACGTGACAGGGCAGCGGCACACCTCATCAAAGCAGGTACCACCTCTTGCCACCACCGCGGGGAGATAAAATGAGGGGCACACTCGGCAGGTAACTGCACTCCTCCAGCACTGAGCAGGGGCCACAGGGACCAGGAATTTGTGTGCACAGAGGGCACTCGGCCAGCTCCTGCTGCCAGCAGGCGGGTGGTTCAATGGACACAACACTGTTGCCTTCTCCAGCCACCCAGAAACAGAGACTAGACAAGAGTAAGGGAATAAAGGTAGGGATTTATCTGAAGGGCCTTCAAGGTACACCCTGGGGAGCCAGAGGCTGCTTCCATAAAATGGACCCCGAGATGGACGACAGGTCACGAGTTCTTTTCACTGTTATAGGTTTGGTCCATTTGCATATCAGCATAAATTCACCAATTCAAACTTTAGCTCTGTTCAATTTCTCCACCTCTCTCCTGGTCCTAGTTTCCACCTTTAGGCCCAGGACAGCCCGAGTGTCCTTGAACAGCAAGCTCAGAGAAGCTTTGTTGTGTCTACCTAGTCTAAGAGAGCAGCTCATGAGCTGTAAGGAACTTCAGAGTTACACACCGGGCAATACAGGATTTAAAAAGTACAGAAGTTAAAACCTAAGGCATCAACACCTGTGTGAAGTTTTCTGATAGGGGCTGGCCAATAGCTAATCCATGTGAGCACAGTTAACTATTAGGAGACAGCAAATGTTAGTTCCGACAGCAAATGTTAATTACAAAACCTAAGAAGCTGGGCTCGCCCTAATCTTGTCAGGATAGAGGGGACAAGGAGCATCTCAAAAACCACTGAATCATTCCTCAAAGCACTACGCATGCCCCAGGGAGAAAGGTGAGAAGCGCATTGTGAGGAAGACTACTTATCTTCATCAGAAAGACCCCCGAGGAAGAAGAGGAGCCTTCCTCAGCGAGACCACCAGGACACACAGTGCGCGGCACGTATGCTAATGATATTAATGACTTCCGAGAAATAATTTATATAATCACGCCTGTCCCAAGGAATGTTACGAATATTCATAATTTAACCCATAATAGTGTGTTGTAGGAGGCACTGGGGTGTGTGCTCAGAGGATCAATCCCCCGCACACCCAGCGCTGAATAAAGCAAATACCCACTTCTCTGACTGTCCCTTGGCTCAGTTTGGGGTGATTCATTTCCTTTGGGTGACACCAGCAATGTGCACGGCATGCCTGGCCGCCCCCAGTGAGCTGGATTTAATTTCGTTAAATTACTTCTCATTTTAATTGAATGCAGCAGCCCATGATCAATAAAGGGAAGCGTTATCCCAGCCGTTGATCGCTAACTCATAAAGACGCCAGGCTTCTCCCAATAACACTGATGGGCTGGTTTGCCTGATTGTTTTTAATGTATGCTAAAAAATGGAAATTGAACAAAGCTCCTTCTCCATACCTTGCAATAAGCTGTTAGTGGCTTCCATTCCTATCGCTGCACCACTCTACATCCAGATCTATTTGAAGATTGTGCAGCTGTGTAAGAAGTTTCCACAGAGAGACGCGGGATAAAAGGTGTGATACAACATTTCATAGCTCCATATTAGATCTCCATCCAGCAGTCTCTGTGTTTGATTCAGAAACCAAAGTCTGATAGGATCTGGAGACCTCGATATCAAATTGTTACTCCAGGAGAGGGTATATGCAGTTACAGATAATTGCTATGAAATCAAAAAGCACAGCAGGCAGAGAAGCAGAGCACTGAGGTTGTATGGCTCACTCCTGCCAGCTCACATACAAAAAGAAAATAAAGGGTGATTTTATGCCAACTTTATACCCAGTCCAGCACAACATAATTCAACATAAACTTTGTCAGAAGAAACACTATCAGCTGCTTTGAATAACCCCGCAGAAATATGATAATACACCCTCACCTCACCTAGGCACAACTGCCATCACACAAACACAGCAATAGCAGAATTAGAGGTTCAGAAAGGCAAAACAAGGTGATAATCGCTGACTCTGTTATGCAGGGATTACCAGGCACAAGGCACAGGAGACTCAGGAGACTCCAAGACAGCTTCTAACCAGCTCCTGGTACCTCCTCAGAGCAAGAGCAGCGAGGCTGGTGTCACACGGAGCTCAGTCCTAGCCAGAGCTCCAGCAGCAAGCAAGTCCCAGCAAGACAGGCCCACACTGAATCTTGCACTCGTGGAGTTTGGATTTAATGTGCACCACCTCAGGTGTGTTTTCTCTCAAGTACCCTTAGAGGCTCTTCATCTTGTGTGTGGTTCAGAGAAAGCTGTCTGAATTGAGAAATATTGATGAGAAGAGTATTTACAAATACAGGATGGAAGCCACCTCCAAACAAAGTCAAAAGTTTTCAGTAAGCACCGGATTTAGCTTGGCAACAATATTTCCTATCCCTTCTTCCTCATTTGTTATAAATTTCAGTTCATGGCTGCATACCGTAAAAGAAAAGATTTGGGATGAAGAAGATGAAATAAAATACCATCTCTTAAATATGCAATACAGAGTTTATAGCTCTTTTCCCTCTGGCATCTTGTCAGCATAAAATGAAAATGCTCAGGAAATCTAAATGAAAAAAGCCTCACTCCCATACTTTATCAGTGAAGAATTTCCATGGCAATACTGCTTTGAAGCTAAATGGTTTTATTTATAGACGAAGCAGTTTTCATAGCTCATTTGCATTTTCTCCAGATTACCATAACCATACACGATCAGTTGTTAAGATCTACAGATATTATCTGTGCAGCGCCAGCAATTCACTTAATTATTTGAAATATGAAAGGATAAATCAATTAAGTGCTCATGCAACTTGCCATACTCGCACAGCAGACTGCGGGGGAGCGCAGGGATGCACAGCGTGGTGTGATGATGGCACAGAACGAACCCATACGGCCCTTTTGCAGAAATATCTAATGTCCAGTGGAAGGCAGGGGTGTGGGAGAGGCAGAAGGAACAGCAGGAACAGGGACACACGGTGCCGGGTGCTGACAGCAGGTCGGGATCCAGCATAGCCCAGATAAGGAACATGAAGGATATTGAGATGGAGACTAAACCCACGAAGAGACAGCGGTGGGAAGACACGGTGGGGGGAAGAGGCAAGTCAGCACTTAGATAAGAAAATAAATAAATCCTAACAATGGGCAGAAGGGGGACGCAATGCACCAAAGGATCACAGCTGCTGTGACCCCTTGAAGGGTACAATCCAGGCTCAATTAAAACCAGCACACACTTAATCAACCTTAGGAAGGTTGCAGGGTACACAATAAAGACCAGAGAGCCAGCGTAGGTCGTCCTCTTCTTTATTTTAAGGAATCCACATAGGAAACCTGCCTTAGTGCCTGGATGCTGTCTGCTTGGACACAGGCGTCTTGGTGCTCGTGAGAGCATGGCTGAAGTGGCATTTGTTTTAAAATAAAATGATCTTCTTCCCCCATCGATAATTATCATATTGTTTCAAGATTAATTGCTACTCCTTCCGCTGGAAAATTATAAAAGGTAGTTCCAGCTTCTGCCTTCAAACTTGACACAGGGGAAGGTAGAAAAGAAGGAGGAATAGTCCACAAGTACTCCAATGCTTTGAAAACAAAAACAATACAGATGGGAAAACCTAGTGAGAAATACGCTTTTGATATTTATTTCCTGGCAGAACCACTGTCAGTTCCTCTAGCAAAGGCAGGGAACATGTAGTGTTTTATTTGCAGAAACTTGTGATTTAGCTCAGATATCTGAGTGTTGCCTGCAGCTTTGCAGGAAAGTTCTTTGCTCGTACTCCTAATAAATACTCACACACAGTTAATCTCTCAGCAAGATAACTCTGTCACCAAAGCCCACGAACTGGCATTTTTCTCAGGAACACTCTGCCCAAAGAAATGGAGAAGGCTCCAGGCTCCCAGCCTCCACTGAGCTGGACCCCAGACTGGGCCACGGGGGGACAGCGAGAAGCACAACACACTCTGGCCTTGATTTCATGAAAGTCAGGACTTCAAACTGTGCCAGCTGGAATGGGAAGGCAGTTGTCACCAGGAATACGTGCTGCAAGCAGGAACAGCAGCAAGGACACTGCCTGAGGTGGAGGAAAGGTTGCTGCTGCTGGCTTCAATCGATGACTCCCCCAGAAAAGGGACCTTTAGCTGGCTCTTGGTGGACACAACAAACACAAGCACCTTCCCCACAGCCAGCACGAGGGACTGCTCAGGGTATGGACAGCTACTTTGCTTAGTGCAGTCAAAAAAAAAAGGTCCAAGAACTAAGAGCTGCTTTCAGCTTTACCAAAGAGCCCGGCACACACAGCTAAAGATTAAGTGAAAACCATCAACTGCATCATTCTTGCAATAATTTAATGCACACTACAGGGCCATCCAAAAACCTCATGGAAACAACACGTACTCTTTAGCTCCCCTAACCATATTACGGGAAATAGATTTTGCACAATCCTCCTTCAAACAGCCATTTAAACCCCAGGCTTAAAGGAGATTATGCTGTTTGCTGATTTAAGCTGAAAGGGAAGCTTGTTCCAGTCATCTGGAGGCTCCAGAGGCAGAAGCTCATCTGCCAAATTCCCTCTTTATCCGACTACAATGTACAGCATCTAAATTGTGATGATAATCTCGAAGAAAAACGACTTTGCCTTCAAAGATAGTGTTAAAGTCAGTTTCTGAAGCTTTTCTGGCTTTCCCAGGGATTGTTTCAACTTTGGCCTAACGGTGATATGATGTTGCCTGGTCTGCTTGATCTAAGAAAGGTGATTTACTTCGGCATCAGTGAAGGTAACCCTTCTGGAAACCTTCATCTTGTACCCCAAACTCTGAGGCCAGTCAGCTTCTTGCAGGTGCAAGCTGCAGGCAGGGGAAAATTCGAAAGCACAGTGGAATGAGAGGTTGCTGTGGGACATAAACCCAGCATTTCTCTCCAGTTCTGCTGCCACCCCTTGCACTTCTCCGAGGCCTTCCAGAGAAGGATCCGACCTGCAGAGCTGCCTCCAGACCTGGGGTGCCCAGCACAGCAAGGACAGGGACCTTTGGAGCCAGTCCAGGGGAGGCACCAGGATGATCAGAGGGATGGACCATCTCTGCTGCGAGGAACGGCTGGGAGAGGGGATTGTTCAGCCTGGAGAAGCCTTTGGGGTGACCTCACTGTGGCCTTCAGTGCCTGAAGGGAGCTGACAGAAAACATGGAGAGAGACTGTTTGCAAGGGCGTGTTGTGACGGGACAAGGGGGAATGGCCTCACGTGGATAGGGAGAAGGTTTAGATTGGATATGAGGAAACAAATCTTACCCTGTGAGGGCGGGGAGGCCCTGGCACAGGGTGCCCAGAGAAGCTGTGGCTGCCCCTGGACGCCTGGCAGTGCCCAAGGCCAGGCTGGACGGAGCTTGGAGCACCCTGGGATGGTGGAAGGTGTCCCTGGCCATGGCAGGAGAGTGGAAGGAGATGGTCGTTGAGGTCCCTTCCAACTCAGGCCATTCTGTGAGTCTATGATTTTGGTGCTCATTCAGCCCCTGTGGTTCAGTTGCTGCCTTCACCCCAGAGGAGCTGAGAAAACAGCCCTGTTCCCGTGCAGCAGCAGTGGCCAAGGCTGGATGGCTTCTTCAGCCACCCAGGTCATCCCTCTGCAAGCACCAGCCCAATGACACAGCCCACAGCACTCCCTGTCTCCGTCACACCCTTTAATCGGAGTGACCAATCCTTCTTTCTGCAAACAAATTAAAGTACATGCACTCTCGAGGATAGCAGAATCCCAGGCTCACGAAGGTTCTCCTCCTGTTCTTATCACGGGAAGGAAATGCAATCCCATATGAATCTTCAGGGCTGATGGACACCGAGAGCTGTTCAGACAGACTAAAGCAGGAACTACAGCCATTGCCCCACTTCTTTACAAATTCCCCTGTTCTTTTTGCTGGTTTATACCGTGAAAATTAAAAAGTCCACTTCTCTGAATATTTCAGGTACCATATACTCCTCAGCTACTCCTGGTCTCCAGTGACACATGTCACTTTTCTTTCAGTTATCACAGTTGGGATACTTCCCTTTCCAGACTCCAACCTTTATTTTCCATTATTATTATTAACACTTGGTGAAAAGGCAACGAGAATGTATATTGCACTACACAGGAATTTAAAAGGCAATGCAGCGGGAAACTGCTAATGGTTAAATGAATCATTACGTCCAGTAATATTACACAATTAACAAATTTAATCATTTAACACTCTAACAATTCAAACTTCCATAAATATGTAATTTCACATATGAAATAATTATTCATTTATCAATAGGAGACGACTACTTCAGTTCAAAAGTAAAAAAACACAATTAGAGGCAGCAGGGCAGAACGAATTTCTGGTAGCAAGACGGGCTGGAGCTGTGTGTGCAGCACTTCTGTGAGGCCTCGCAGTGAAACTCATAATTCTCATAGGACAATGCCTCTAAATATCTCGGGTCATTAGCAAAATTACACAGCTAATGAAGGGCAAATTAATGGAGCTCTGGAACATTTTATAAGCCTGTAAGAACAGCTACTTGTTATACATCACCAAGAAATAATTGCAGCGGCGTCAAACCCATGAACTCATTAAGTTTTAACAATACAAACTGGGCGAGGATTCCACTCCCGAAGGAGAATCTTCTCTGGCCGTGCGGCTGAAACGCCCCGGGGAGGGGATCCCAAGAGGGCTTAGGAAGAGGATGTGACACGGGCCAGCTTTGGGCTGGCAGTTCCCACCATCCAGGGCAGGCAACTGGAGAAACCCAAGCCGCCTGCCTTGGGGCAAGCCACAGCTGGAGCCTGTCAAGCACAAATAGAGAATGAGAGCTCAAGGAATCAATCGTCCTTCTGAGAATACGCAGGAGGAACAGGGGGGGACGGCACCGATGCAGGAGAAATAACTGGAGATGTTTTCGAGGCTTTGGCGTGTTCCCCACCAGGTCAGTGCTGGAAACAGAGACTGGACAGGAGTCAGGGAATAAAGGCAGGGATGTATTTGAGATGCCTTCAAGGCACACCCTGGGGAGCCAGAGGCTGCTTCCAAAATGGACCCCGAGATGGACGACGAGTCACGAGTTCTTCACACTGTTATAGGTTTGGGCCATTTGCATATCAGCATTAATTCACCAATTAAAACTTTAGCTCTCCTCCATTTCTCCACCTCTCTCCTGGCCCTGGTTTCCACCTTTAGGCCCAGGACAGCCCGAGTGTCCTTGAACAGCTCAGAGAAGCTTTGTTGTGTCTGTCTGGCCTAAGAGAGCAGCTCACGAGCTGCAAGGAACTTCAGAGTTACATACCAGGTGATACAGAATCTGAAAAAATATAAAAGTTAAAACCTAAAGCATCACTGCCACAGAATACACACCTGACACTGGGTGTCTTGTACTGTGTGATACCTTCAATGTTCAAAAGATCTTTGTCTGGTCTGTAAAAATCATCAAGGCTCCAAGGCAGGATACGATCTAAAATGTGTCTGTGCATGTCACTCTTCCTCCCCGTGCCCCAGGTAACCACGTAACCTCGAGCTTGGCATGCTTGTTATCAAGCTTGCTCTGACTTGAGATAAGCAGTCACAACGTGTTCCTCTGATGTGCAGGGTGTTCTGGATGGTCAGCAGAACCCTGTGCTGATACACAGCTCTTCTAGAACAGCCCCAGACATCGAAACGCTGGTTCAGGAAATCTGAGCACGAGCTCAGTTTTAGAGAGCAGCTCTAAAAACAGTGCCTCCTTACACAACACGTCTGTCAGTGAGTTCCAGGGTTGTTTTTTTTCACGAGGATAAATCGGGGGGTGGGGTGCCCATCTTCTGCTCCTGTCAGTGCTGTGAAAAGCTTTGGGAAAGAGTCGAATGTCACCTTCTGCCAAACAGTTTGCAAATGTGTAGTTCTGTCACAGAAGATATTAAGGGAATCACCCAGGATATCACAACAACTTAGTAAGCCATCTGGGAGGAAATTTTAACTCCCTGAGATGTGGCAATAGCTTTCTTCCAGCAGCATCATCTGCCCATGCCCATGCAGACTCTCTCAAACCCTTCTGATAAGAATGAGATAACAGGCATTTTAATTTGGGCCTAAGCAACCTGGCTGCTGGCTTCATTTACAGTCTCTATCAAATATACAAATAGCACATATAATGCAACTTAGTGGCTTGCCTGCCTTCCGTGCCAGCTCTCAGCACGGAATAAATGTTTTGATGGAATAATAAACCTCTCAAAATCTGAGCTGATAATGGACAGTCACGTTAGATGCTTAAATTATAGCAGCATGCCCAGCCTTGCAATAATCAACCCCGCAACTGCCAAAATGTTTTCATTGTTCATTAACTGGAACCTTTTTTGCATTGCTAATCCTAATGAGCTGCCATTCTCATTACCATTCCAAGCACTGTCTGCAGCACATCTCCAGATTCCTTTTCCACCCAAACATACTATCTTATTCAACTGGCAGCCTTTTTAATGCATTAAAAGCTCAGAAGCGGCTGCTTTAATGCAACTGTAATAAATCTACAGTGCAAGCACCTTGAGGGGAAAGTTCAGTTCAGTCTTCAAGAAGTTTTGCTTAAGTAGAAAAACAGAAGGTCTTTAATTGAAGAGACCACAGAGCACAGTTTAGGTTCCAAATCCAAAATCCATTGAAGTTAATGTGAATCTTTCCATTGATTTCTGTATACACTGAACTGTTTTAACTCCCTCCCTTCCTCCTCTGCTCCTCCCCAAGCACGAATAAGTGAATCCACTGCAGAGACAGTGGATTTTCTTTCGGGGAACACAAATGGTGTCTGTGCAGGGAAGGCTCAGCAGTCTAATGGACCGAGTTACCACTGCCATTTCCTCTGCTCTGACTTCACAGTGGCAGAGGTCAGAGAGTTCAAAGCACACAAGACAGGTCCTTTCTTTGCTAAATTTATGAAAATCTTGCACAGAATTCACCCCGGACTCTGAAAGGCTGCACTTCACCCCTCCATCTGCACCCTGTTTGCAGGAAGGAGCAGCCCAGAGCCACCAGATTAGGTAGCACCCATTTTCTGTGGAGGAAAACAGGCAGAAATCATCTCCTGTAGCAACAGACCCCAGCTCCAGATGTGAGCAGCTTATTCCTTGAAGGAGAGCAGAAAATAGAGATTGTCACTTCACACTCGGCCGAGCATATTAATAAAAAAAAAAACGAGTCAGCAACTTGTTAATGGTGGGCAGTTCACTCACATAACCACGAGAGAAGCTTTTTGAAGGAAAAGCCAGATGCTTTTCCTGGAGCCTGGATTGTTTTCAGTGTGGCCCTTTTGTTTTTAAGCCTAAGAGCCCCAAACCAGAGGATGTTAACAAATTATTAGGCATCATCTTCAAGCAATTTCACTGATTTGTTCCAGAGGGTCAGTTGTTTCCTTCAGCTGGGAAGCAGGGAATGTATTTCTCTCCACTTCTCAAAAGAGACTGCATCTGCAGAGAATATCACGTATGAAGACACAGTATGAATTGTTCAGGTGAGGCATTTTCTGGGTTGTTCTTCTGACAAAAGGTTTCAACATTAAAACAGCTCCAAATGGATGTAAGAGCCCTGAGTTCTCAAATTAACCTGAAGCAGACACATAGATAGAACATGGCAGTTTCTCTTCTTCAGTATAAATTCATAACCAACTAAATACTCCTTCCGCATTGACAAAGTATTTCCACACTGACAAAGGCTCTGAACACATTAATTAAAGAGGAGTTTTGTATTTGAAGACAGCTAAGCTGTCTTTCATGAAAGCCCACTTAATTTAATTTATTCCATCTGATTACTTAAAGCAGCAAGAGATGTTATACACAGGCACAGAATAATTTTTAGCTCTTGTCCTTACTTCTCTCATCTCCACGGATCAACTAAAGTGTTTCTTTATAGTTTCCAATGTAAAACTCTTGAAGCAATTCACACATTTGAGTATCACACATTCCCCTTGAGACGCTGCCCCCGGGAAATCAAACAGCAGGCCCCAGGGACAGATGCAGATTATACCTTCCCTAAAAAATAAAAAAACCTTAAAAATACTCTTTTTTAGGCTATGACACAAGCCACTAGCTTATGAAACAGCTATTTTAAAGAAATCAACTGAACTCGGACTCAGAAACCAAAATTCCAGTTTCAAGAGTCGTCACCCAAAAGCAGCTCAGGAAGGGCAACACTAAGGACTTCCTCCACACGGGTCACCTCCATGCTGTACAAACCCCTTGAGACTCGAGACAGGTCCTTTAAAAAGGGAATTTCACTTCTGTGCTGGACAGAGAGAAAATAACTCCCGTGTGTAAGTCAGTATGACTAAAGCAGAAGTCGCCCAGAAAGCCCCATAAAACCTCGCCCCAAATTCTCACCGACTCCCAGAGCTTTGTATTCAGACGTTTTGGCACTGAAATTATTTCAGAATTCTAAAAACCTACCCACCTGTTTCAGCACTTCTCAAATATCATGGTATGGAGGAAACAGCAGAAGGTATTTTTCCAGAAAATTCTGTCACTGCCAAGGTCCAAAGGACTGGTGGTGACCCAGCCTCTCACACTTTTGAAGCATCCCAGCCTTTGTGCCACAATTTTAAGCTCCTTAGCACAACCTAAAATCTAACAGATCTTCCCTCACTTTACCATAAAACCTCAAAAAAGCAGCAAAGCTGGTTTTGAACTAGTCAGAAGGCCGACCCCTGAGACCAGGCTTGCATCAAAGAGAATTTCCAAGCAGCCTCAAAAGCACATGCAGAGAGTGGTTTACATTCTCTTCCCCAGAGATCTTTTAGCTTAAACAGGCGAGACTAAGGCCTGACTTTGATTTGGCCAAGGCCAGACAGACATTAAACACGACTTTCAGGAATTAATGCTGATGAAATTCATTACTAGAACGTATGGAATTCTCCGAGGCCTCAAGATATTCTGCAGCGTGGTTCAGCTTCATACCAGCTCCCATGCAGGCACAACTGATTTTATTATGCAAACTTGATAACATGGTTGTAACAGGACTAATATAATCTTGACAGAACAACAACTGCTGGTTAAGTACCCTTAAAAATCCCACCCGTAGGCACAAAATGCTGCCATATCCAGGCTGCACTACACTCCTGTAGCGAGTTAGATTGAAGCTTGAGTGAGGATGATGCCTTTACCTGGGCTTAGAATTAAAAGCCAAACATGGTTAGAGGGGGGAAAAAGGGGGTTTTACCTCGGTATTTATTTAAGGATCCTTAGATGCATCCAGGCAGGGAGAATACATCCCTGGAGAATGCACACACGCGACGATTCGTGTTTACAATTATAAACCTTGCACATCAGCACATCCATCACAGATTCCCCGATGAGAGGTTGAGAGAAGCCCCCTCCTGAGGAGCTTTCCCCCTGGATGGGTCTATCTTGGTTCACAGAACGTGTCCTGGAGAGGACCTTGGCTCTGGGGCTCTCTGACCCCTCAGCTCCGAGGCTTCCAAGACTTTCTTGGCTTAAGGAACTTTGGGTCTAAGCGAGCGATCAGACTCAGGGAATCCCAAACACGTGGGCTAAAAACACTGAGGGTACAGAAAAGCTGNGATCAGACTCAGGGAATCACAAACACGTGGGCTAAAAGCACTGAGGGTACAGAAAAGCTGGATAAAAGGGTGTATAAGAGGGGTATATGAAAAAGCAAAAAATCCTCGTGGCATCAAGGGCTGCTCCCAGTCCATTCCCCACCCAGCTCGTGAACAGGCTCGGGATTGCCCTGACCCAGCTGCAGCAACTTAAACTTGGCCTTGCTGAACTTCATGAGGTCTGCACGGGCCCACCTCTGCCCAGGCTCCTCTGGATGCCATCCCTTCCCTCCAGCAGCCCAGCTGCACCGCATGGTTTCTTCCTTTCCTTAACCCAGCTTCTGAAATGAAAACTCAAAGAACGAAGAATACGATCTGTCCAGAACAGAAAAATCTGTGGACATTTCATCTGTGCTGTCAAGGGTAGACAAAGCCTGACCACACTGCCACAAGAAAAAACTACTCAGTGAGGCAGATGGTTCCACCTCAGAGAAACTCAGCTGATTATAGGCTCGAATAAACCCTGTTATAACAGAGTTGTGTGACAAGCAAAGGGTAGGCCAGGCAGAGACTACCTTGACCTTCACTAACCAGAATCCAACAGGCAATTATCCATCCTTTTCTGCTCATCCAATGCAATCACTTAGGGAAGAGGCTGGGACGAGCACTGATGAGATCTCTCTCACAAAATTTGACCATCAGACTCCAGGAGAGCACCTACAGAAGAGGGAGGAAAATGACTCCAAACTGAGACCGAGACAACGTGTTAGAAATAGCATTATACCACAAAAAAAAAAAAAAAAAGAACTCATAGCTTTAAAGCCTTCTACTAGCTCCAAGATAAGTGATATGCCTGACAGACAAATGAGAGTTGAAAAGATTGCCTGATGTGCAGCAGGCTGAGATGAAAAACATCGAGACTGCTGTTTAACAGAAGTCAGGCTGATCCCTATCCCTGGGTGCTCCTGTGACACAAATCAGACCACTTCATCACCGTGTTTTCTCCTCTTCTCTTCTATGTGCCAGCTACAAGTTGCACTCAAGAAAAAAATACTTGGCATGAGAAGAGCTTTAAAAAAGCAGTGATTTAAATTCCGTATTAGGAGGCTGTTTTTTCGTGCTTCACAATGTGAAATTCCACATGTTAGAGCACAATGAACCCTGAGGTAACTAATGACCGTGGAAGGCATCCTTTCGNGGATCCAGGCAGTTTCTGCTGCAAAGCTGGGCTCTGGCTTGCCCCAGGGGACTGAGTGCACAGCAAGAAGCATTCGGAGCTGCTCACGCGTGTGTTTTTCCACACAGCCCTTTCCATATTCCCTGCTTTATAGGGAGCTGCTTGGAGCAATCCTTCACACAACCACTAAGACAACAAGAGACACCGATTTTCAACTGCAGCTCTCGTTCTTGCCCACGCACCTTGAAAGACGGCGGGAAATTTGATTTGTGCGACGTATTTCTGTCTAAACCTGAGAAATCTGTGGGTTGCATGTCACACAAGTGCCACCAGGAATGCTGCTTCCATACAGGTACAGTTCTAGGTTGCCACGGTGCAAAGTCTGATGCTGGGGGAGCCGCTCTCCAACCAGAAATCCCACATGTTAGAGTATAATGAACCCTGAGGTAACTAAACACGTGTAGCAACACTGCTTTTCCCACTAGTTCAGCGCTTGTCCTAAGTTTTTCCCAGAGATTTTTCCAAGTAATTTCCCGTCAATAAGCCTGACATATAAAAACCCCTGCAGCAGAAGCAGAGCCACACTGTCAGAAAACCTGCCAGCCTCCAGGCCAGCTTCTGACCACTGATGCCACCATTCAGTGACAGTGCTGTTTAAAAATTACGGCTGGAGAGAAGGTACGCACTGATATGTACCTGAACTAAACGTGATGAAAGCAGAGCACTTCATCTCCAGTTGAGAAGCTGGAGATGAACTGGGCATGGAATGGTCTCCTTTTCACAACAGCTGCAGCTGGCCCCANAACCCTGAGGTAACTAATGACCGTGGAAGGCATCCTTTCTTGTACTTGACTTGCATGGACACCAGTGAGCTGCACAGAGCTTCGGGAGGATCCTCGGATAAAAACCTTCCTACCTTACTTCAGGTAAAGATCAGAGCACCAGGAGGTGCTTTCTCTGCTTTCCCAGGTGAGGGGATNCAGTTCTAGGTTGCCACGGTGCAAAGTCTGATGCTGGGGGAGCCGCTCTCCAACCAGAAATCCCACATGTTAGAGTATAATGAACCCTGAGGTAACTAAACACGTGTAGCAACACTGCTTTTCCCACTAGTTCAGCGCTTGTCCTAAGTTTTTCCCAGAGATTTTTCCAAGTAATTTCCTGTCAATAACCCTGACGTAAAAAAACCCCTGCAGCAGAAGCAGAGCCCACACTGTCAGAAAACCTGCCAGCCTCCAGGCCAGCTTCTGACCACTGATGCCACCATTCAGTGACAGTGCTGTTTAAAAATTACGGCTGGAGAGAAGGTACGCACTGATATGTACCTGAACTAAACGTGATGAAAGCAGAGCACTTCATCTCCAGTTGAGAAGCTGGAGATGAACTGGGCATGGAATGGTCTCCTTTTCACAACAGCTGCAGCTGGCCCCAAGAAAAACCGAGCCAGGATTTCTGTTACAGAGATGATATTTGAATTCATCTGACATTTGGAGCAGACTTTGTCGCAACTCAGGCACCGTGCAAAATTCCCCCTCTTCCCCGGCCAAGGTTTTATTGCTTCTCTGCTCAAGTTTAGACTCTCTCCCGCCAGTATCTTCTCCAGTGAGTGTCCCATTAAACCATCTTGGAGGTTAAAAGGATGTTGGACTAAAAATCTGGAATTAGATCTCAAGATAAAGCCTGATTGCACAGTGCTACTCGTGGTGGTTGAAGGCACGGCCTTAAAGCCCAGGTGTGGGCAGCAGAAAGGGCAGCCAAGGAACAGAAATCCTCAAATCCTGGGTGCCTAATCTAATATTCCAAGAATGGTCACGACCAGGCACTTTGTGTGATCAGCTTCACAAGCACAACTCTTAACGTGGGTTGCATCTGTCAAATGATGTGATGGTAGAAAATGATACTCCAGATTGGGGAGTCTGTACTTAATTAATTACCAATAGTAATTACTTAGCAAGAATGGAATTCTTTTCCCTCTAACAGATGGTTTTAGATAAGAGAATTAGTACTTCCACAGTCACTGGAAAAGTAGATTTCACTATCTGGAGGATAGAATTGGAGGGCTTACTTTAATGTAAGCCATATGCCAAGTCATCACATGGATACTGCGCTTGGGAAATTCTTGTCACAGTTACCCTACATTTACCCTCTAGTGAGGGTAAACTGTTTAACTTCACATTTGTGTCGGCTTTTTTTTGTTCCCCGTTTTCTAAGCACGCTCAAAAATTTCTATCATTTAGGTGCATGTCTTACTTGAAACAAACTCCAGATCCTCTCAAAACAAAACAGTACTTAAAAGAAAATTAAAAAGCACTTCCATTTAGCACAGAAGACTTCGGTTCAGTTGCAGCATCTGTTTTTTTAAAGAGAGTTCCTGATTTGCAGCTGAGTTTGCCAGCTGGGCTAAATCCAGCCACAGGAGTCAGCCACCACCTCGTTTTCAGGGGACATCTCAAGTGACCCTCCACGTCAAAAATTAGGAGTGTGTGCAAGTTAAAAGGACAAATTATTGAAGTAACAAATGCCACACGGTGTAAGCGTTTCATTTCCAGGCTTGCAACCAGAGAGTGTCCCACCACGGGGAGGAAGCTGCGAGGCACCAAGAGCCCCACAGGGAACTCAAATTGCCAAGGGAATGCCAGGGACCACATGCAGCAGCAGCAGCAGCCTCCGAGAGGAGTTCAGGTGTGCTCTGTCTGACACCCTCGAGATTCAGATGCTGTTGGAAGTTCACTGACAGCCCGGATTTCCCTGGTTTCCTCCCTACTCTGCTGTCCAGTCCCCCTGCATGGAGCTCCATGCACCACGTGGATCCCCCACCTCACACAGGGGTCTGTGACTTCTTTATTTCAAGCTCCGGAGGGAAACTCGGGGTCCTTTTATGCTGAAGCAAACAGCTGCAAGGCTGGAGGTCAGGAATGTGTCCATTTCCCCAGATAAAACGGGTGACAGCTCAGGAGTTCTCCATCTATTTTTAGGACAGGGACAATTGAATTAACGTAGGGGCGAGCACCACTGGGAAAATAATTCCTCAAAAATCCAATTATGGGAGCCTTGGCTAAGACATTTATGCAACTCTCTCTTGTAAACTAAGCCTCTCCCTCCCTTCACCACTGGGTCCAGGCTGCGACCTGTTGCCTGCACTACTCAGATCAGAGAGATTATTTTGAGTCGGGTGTGCCGCCACGGAGCGGGACGCCTCCATCCCTGCCAAGCAAATCCCCTCTCCAGAGTGCCCCTGCAAAGCACAGCACACAGTTTGGAGCTTCCAGAGAGAGCCCTGAGGGACACAGGCAGAGAACCAGTCCCCCCTGAGCTCACGTCTCAAGCTCAGAGCCACTGACCTCACCTTGGGCAGTGACTTGTTCAGAGCCAGCCGTGGACCTCTGGCTCTGCTCTGTGCCACATCTGCTCAGGCAGCTGGACTAAATGGCCCCTGCAGGCCCCTTCCAACTGGGACTACCTATTCCACGTCCACCAGCCTTGGCTGAGGTTGTACCCAAACCCTGCAGGACCTTATTCCACTCCTCTGGTTGAGTTTTAAAATCAAAGTGTTTGGAAGAGAAGGAGTAATTCCATTGCACTTGCACCTTTGCCAAAAGAACATTTTGTTTTCAGCCTAACTCAAAGTAAACTGACAGGTAAGTGAAACTGTGACATTGTACAGGTCCTGATGGCCACATCCATTCAGACCACCTGACAGTTCTGTGAAGTAATTAGTTTGATTTGCATAATACCTGCTCTGCAATAAATCCTTGGACCTTTACCAGCTCATTGACTTTCTTCTGTCCCTCTAACACTGCAGCCTTGTGGAATTCACTCCTTGAGACCTGAGAGGAGATGACAGGACAGGACAGGACAGGACAGCTGGCCTCTACTCAGGGGAGTCTGAGGTGGCATTTTTGGCTTACCTACCCTACTTCACCATTCAAGACCAAACTGGAATTCCGTAGGGAACATAGCACAGCACTCCTGCCTCAGGCCTGTTCACCACCTTATTCCACAGACGTGCTTTAAAGAGTTCTTCTGGAGGCTTTGCTGACCTTTAGGTGGCCAAAGGATCCACCCTAAAACTCACACTGTGTCATGCCCAGATCTAATCCGGGGAATCACTGAGTAGCAGCACATTCAGAGCAGAAAAGAGGACGCTTTCACCACGGCCCTTCAGCAAATGGACCGAACCCTGGCGCTTCAGCCAAACGTCCACAAACCTGCTGGTGTTTCTAAACAGACAGCGCTGAGTTAGTTGGCATATCTGGCACAAAACGCAGTCCTGTTAGCTGCCTTTGGAAAGGGTGAACCCAGATCTATTTGGGTGTGGAGGACGATATGCTCTCCTCAGGCAGCAACAACGCCAACTTTCCAAACAGTGTTCAAAGTGGAAGTTTAACAGTCAGCGTGCTTCTGCTTCCTCAGGCTGTATCTCTAGACTTTGAAGTGGTGATTACTTTTGCAAAACCTCATTTTGTAGGCTTGCCAACAGATCTCCACATAGATTGCAAATTACCTAGCACAGAAAGCTGCGACTGGGGTCCTCATTAGCACACAGTCATTTCCAGGGCTTCTCTCCAGCTTCCTACATCATTGCTTGAGCTCTGAACTAAATCCAGCATCATAATTACACCACTCTTTTAACTCGAGACCCTATAAAATTGCAGTCTAGTTTATTCTGCAATCTGTTTGTGCCTTGTGTTCTGACTGAAGCACAGGTTTGCATTTTCTGAGACTTTGTTATCTGGATTTTGTTTTTACAACCCCAACAAAGGAAGGAAAAGCGTTTGATTTAATTTTTCCTGGGCTGAGCTTAGCTTTAGCCCTTCTTTGATTTTCAATGTCAAATATGGCAAGACTATCCTTCAGGATTTGCAGACCCAGCCTGACTGATATTTACCAGAGGAAGGGGAAGGAAGAGAAAGATAAAGTGCAAATACCAAATTCAGCACCTTTCTCTCTGTAGGGAACCTGAATCTAGAACCTGAATATCCCATTTTCTAGTAAAGGAGCGCTCAAAGGTTTTGACTCCTTAATCTGTCTGGAACCAAACCTCAAATTACGCCACTGGGGCGAAAAAGAACAATCAAAAAAGAGAAAGTACTTGATCAAACCCACATTTTCAGCAGCTGAACTGGAAATTGCCATCCTCCCACAGTGCCACAAACTGCTCTGAACAGCACCACCCAAAACAAGGCTCAAATACCTGCCAAGGCAAGGCTTTGCTGAGTCTGGGGTAGCAGTTCCAGAGGCCCCACACAAGCTCGTAAATGCCTTAGATTTCACACGAAACTACTCACCCTTGACAACCTACAACATAGCAACATCCACCCTGTTTCCTCTCAAAGTTATTTAGGCTGCTGCCGTGCAGAATTTTGTTGGGCTGTGCAGAATTTAAAAAAAAACCAAACCAAACCAAACCAAACCAAACCAAACCAAACCAAACCAAACCAAACCAAACCAAACCAAACCAAACCAAACCAAACCAAACCAAACCAAACCAAACCAAACCAAACCAAACCAAACCAAACCAAACCAAACCAAACCAAACCAAAACACCCAAACAAACAAACAAAAAAAAACCACCTAAAAACCCCAATCCTAAACCAAAGAAAAAGCTGGGCTCTGATTAATATTGAAATGATGCTTCCAGTCAGTCAGTGGAAATCTCTAACTTTTGAATCTAGTTCATAGCAGGGCACTAGGTGTAAGCCAACGTGTTGTGCAGTTAGAAGGTAAAAAGAGGAGGTTTTTGGAAAAAAAGCAATCAAATAGAAAAAAGCATGTGGAGAAATGGTTTTGGACGTTTCTGCTGGGGCAAACAAAGGTTTGGCTTCTGCGTGGAGTCACTGTTGCCACTTCCCATTCTGTAGGTAGCAGATGGAAATTGAGCCAGGCATTAAAATGCTACCTAAGTCGGGATTTTATGCTTTCATGCAGTGTCTCAGTTAATCAAAGTTTTGCTGTAAAATTCAAGCAGCAACGCTCAAAGCCAAGTCAAGTCATAAAATACAAGCTGATTAATCTCCCTCTAATTTGTATGATAATTAAAATTCCAACTTTTAATTCTGTTAATTGTCCTCCCACAAGGAGGTTGATTGGGCTTTGCTAATACATGCTGTGAAAATGCACTTCCCACAGGTCTGGCTTTGTTTCCTTTAAAATGCAATGCTTTTACATAATTATCCCTTAACTTCCATAGATAAAAGTGAGTTTATCTCTGGCCTGTTTTGACACAAGTCCCCGTGTAACTTAAGCTGTGTCCATAAATCGAATGCTCAAAGTCATCAGGTGTTTCATCAAAACATTGTGCCAGTGTGTGCTTCTCCGTGACTTTTAATGAGCAATTAAACTTGCAAAAGACAGAGGGGGGAAAAAAAACCCGGAGTGAAAAAATACACCCACATTCTCTGCTGGAAATCAAATATCTTACTGGAAACAGACAAAATATGTGATACGGCAGACACCCTGCTTTCCTCTCACCTTCTGCTCTCCACAATCCCAACAAATTTTGTGTCAGAGCCGTCAGAGGAGAGCTGAGCAGAGCTGGCACCTGCACACAACCACGATGATCACTGGAAAAAAAAGGAGTTTAACCAGTAGAGGTGCGGCCAACCTCCAGCTTGTGCATCTCTGGCTGGCTGTAAAATAAACTCATCCTTTATCTGCCATGCCTGAATGGCAATACCGGCCCCTTCCTTGGGTGGGACAGTTCTTTGGGGCACTCAGACAACACTGGCCATGCTGTCTGCCATGAATGGACGCGTTACGGCCATTGCAAAGGAGGGACAAAAAAGTCCTCCGTGCGTGCTTTGGCTCTGGAAACACTCAAAAGTTTTGCACAAACAAGGGTTGAGATGAGGCTGGTAAATCCATGGCCGTTTGCACTCGGTCTTGCCTGGTTGTCTGTCCAAGCAGACTCTTCTTGCTCCTCAGAGTAGGAAATAACCACGCGCCTTCTGCCCTTTCCTGTGCCTTGAATTCCCTTTTTTTTTTTTGCGCTTCCCTGGCTTGTCTTTTCTGTCTAAATGGGCACCACATCACAGGGACTCCACATCAGAAAACCTCCCCAAGCTGTCTGGGTTTTCACTGCCAGGACAGATGATCACACCTCTGTTCACCGCGGGGGCACTGCCGTGTTCCCTCCGTTTCAGCACTTTGTGAAGCCCCCAGGTTACGACTGTTAAATTCCAAACGGCACCAGCAGTGAAGCTGGGGCTCAGCTGATGGATGACAGGCACGGAAAAGAGAAGTCTAAGCCCTCATTCCCCTCAGGAGCAGCAGATGGCCCAGAGCTCTCCGCTGTTTCCTTAAACCTCATCAGCACCACGCCATCATCCTGTGTGAGAAAACGAAACATCTTTCAGGCCTCAACCCCTTATCTGGGACTTTTTCCATCTTCCAAAGCTATTCCTCTGACGATAACAAAGCTGTTAAATCCTATTTTCCATCGAGAATCACACTTTCTGGACACTAATTTACCCTGCATTTAACACGCTGTGTGGGTCCCCACTATCAAACCAACGCCAAAATGTTAAAGGGGGCAAGGAAGTTCTGGCACTCATCACCGTCTGACTCAACCCAATGCAGGAATGTGCTGAGTGTGTTACACTAATCATACAGCCCCAATCTTGGCAGATAAGACAAGAAAATCAATTGTAATTTCTTGGGCCGTTTTCTCATACGTTCTCAACTTGTTAGCAGACGTTTCTTTCACGAGAGCGGTCAATGAATATTTAATGCTGGAACGCACGGCCAATTTTATCTGCCAGCTAATAAAAAAGCTGCTTGGTCATGGGTGTAAGAGAAGAGGTCCATTTCAGCCTCTGTGGCTGGCTGGCTGTAATAAGAAGGATGACAATTTTAAATTGGGAGATTAATGGATAATTTGGAATCACTGTCATTCTGACACAGCCAGTGACCTTTTCAAATTGACAGATAGCTCCATTTCACCCCAACCAGCTACAACAAGAGATTGTTTTAAACAATTGGACCTAAATGCCAGGCTTACAGGAGGCCAGGCATAGGAATGTGGCAGGGCAGCTTATAAGTAAAATAGGTCTCCCAGAGATTAATGGAGTAGTTAGGAGGGCCATCTATCCAGCAGTTCCAATTCTCAGTTTTTAGCTACTACAGCATTAGCAAGGTAAAAGGCACTGGTGTCAGAAAGAAGGATGCTCAGTATTATCTTTTCCAGCAAGAAAAACAGTGCAGCTGAAAGGCTGAACCTTCTAGGGTCTGTCCAAAATTATATTGTGAAAAGATATGAAATGGGTGAAAGAAAACTTCCGCAGACATCTGTACCCATCCTGTGATACTGGGCAGTGTTGCTTCAGCAGTAACACACAGAGCCATAAATCACTTGGGAGAATAATAAAATAAAGAAAAAAAAAAACCCAACCAGAAAAAC
>VYZQ01020283.1:54364-66434 GCA_013400655.1 Mystacornis crossleyi
GGACACTAAAAGGACTGCAAAGTTTTCTTGCTTCTTTCTGTCCCGTGTGAGAATTCTCTCTCTCACGGAAAATATCTGTTTTTGTAAACCATGAACACCTGCAAGTTGTTTATAGCTTAAGAGAGAAAAATATTTTGCACATAGCTTGACCAATCCCCGTGAGGGGCGGTTAGAGAACTGACCAATTCAACTGTGAGAAGTTATCCTATAAAAGAGCTGCTAAATAATGAAATAAATCACTTTTGCTCCTGAAACTCCCATGGTCTGCATCTCTCTCTCTCCGCTCCGCCCGGGAACAATCACTAAAGTTTCTTTTGATGAACACCTCTCACAACCACTGGCCGTGTACAACACCCACCAATAAACAACCTGCCACAACAAGATGTAAAAAACAGCAGGTGCAGGATTTGTTTGCATCCTTTCACCGAGATTTCTCACAGCACCCAGCTCAGGATCTGCGAAAGTTTTACCTTTCCACAAGCACTGGCTGCAAGCTGGAAAATTCCTCTCTGACCCAGCTTTCAGCATCCACAGTGAAGGACATTTCTGTGCACAACCTGAGAAGGTCAGGAGGCACAGGCTGTACTGAAATGGACAAAATAAGTTTAGCTTGCCTTTTATCCAAATTTTCTCTGCTGTGCTCAAAGGAAAATGAGAGGAGTAGAGCTTGCCAAGATTTTTTCCTTGTTGCATTTGCTTTAAAAATCCATAATTTGATATCTAAATTATTTGTATGTTTGGACTGAACACAAAGAGTTTGAGCAAAAATACAGTTCAAAAGTTGGTTCTTTTTTTTTTTAACATTCTCAATAAAACATTTTGGATACTTTTCCCAAAGCTGTTTATACCTTAAAAATTAGAGGAAATGTTTTAAATTAAAATATTTCTTTAATGACTGAATATTTTGGATTAACTAGAAAGGATTATCCACCAGTTTCATAGCTAAATAAGAACAACAAAAAATCCTGTTATTTCAATAGCTCTAAAAAATGTGGATTAGAAAGACAAATCGTGTGCAGCACTTTATAATTTTTTGGAAACGTGTTGTGAGAAAAGCTGTAGGAGAGCTTCCTACAAGGAAAGCCATAAATAGAACTGGTAACCTGTCCATCACACCTTCCCAGGTTTTGAGAATCTCAGGTTTTGAGCAGGTGAAGTCATTGCACTGAAGCAGCTTCAGAGGGACTTTCTGGACATTTTGTGCAACAAATATCCCATGACAAAAAGGATTTTTTTTTCTTTTCTTTTTTTTTTTTTTTTTAGTGGCTTGGTACCCCATTTTGGTAACTTTCTAGAGATACTGCCAGACTAATTGAAAAAGCTCATAGTAAATAAGTAATGAACTTAGAGTCTGAGAACTGATTCAGAAGGAGTCTTGTTGGGTTTGTGGTTTGGAAAAGCATTTTAGAGGTTTCGGGCAGAGGGCCCATTGACTGAAACTTGCAAGTTAAACGCTGTAAATCCAGAGCTTGTGCTGAATACACAAATCCTCTTTAAAACAAACTCCTGTAACTGGAATAGTCTTTAGGTTTAAGCAGTGTGCTCCCCAAAGGCTGTTTGAATTCTTATGGCTGTGTCAGATGCATTCAAAGGTGCTGTTCCTAGAACATTTTGACATTCTGAAAGTTTGGGGCAAGCCTCTAGTCAAGGAATCCACCCGAGGATAAAAAAAATACATAAAATATTTCCTTCAGATTCTTCACGAGTTGGAATTAAACTCGGTGCTGTGTTTGCCGTGGGATTTATCCATTAAGTTCCCATCACCAGCAGTGTGAGCTATGGGGAGAGGAAATTTATCCACGGCTGCATCAGCAGAGGTGCTGGAGCTCACGGGTGTGCGTGACATCCCAGTTCGAGCCAGAACCAAAAATCTGCCCCTTGCAAAGTAATTCCATGGAATTTCCCCGGAATTCCACGGAATTTCCCCGGAATTCCACATGACAAACAACAGCAGCAAACAGCCTGGCTGTGTCAGATGCAGGGTCGGGCTCACGCTAGGGCTCAAAGCCAGAGCCACACGGGGCCTTGGCATTATTTCCCTCACGTGTTTAAGTCTTCTCCACGAATGTATTTGTTGTCAGTAATGCCACACAGCTTGGAATGTCTCTTTCCAGCCTCCAGCAAGTCGCACAGAGCAGAAACAAATTAATGCCAAATTAAGCCAGGAGCCTGGATTTTATTTACAGTGGTGAAAAACAGGGGTAAAGTTTGGGGTTGGAACAGGTACAGCTAGGAGCACCATCATAAACAGTGCCCCAGTGCCCAAATCCTCCAGAGCAGTGTCATATGTGGTGAATTGTTTGACATAATGTGGTGTGAAGGGAAGTTTATAGCAACAGCAGCACTCTGAAAGTCGCTTCCAACACCCGGGTTTTGAAAGGGTCTTTTTAAAGGATTTTGGTCTGTATCTTAGAAATCTGCATTTACCCATGGAGCTATTTAAAACTCAAGCAAGCCTTTAATCTTAATTCCACTGAACAGAAGGGAGGCAGCAACTTCATGTTAGATCAAGGATATGGACATATAAACAGCAAGCAGCTGCGTTTATTTTCTAGAAAGATCTCTTCTGTTCCCTGCTCAGAGACTGCCCTAAAAACATATCCCTGCTCAGTTCCCAGGCTGAGTGACTTCTAAAGCCAGCTACTTTAAAGGTTCAGCCTCAGCTAATCAGGCAGACAGCACCACTGTCCCTGTAGCTCTCCTAACTCCTAATCAAAACCATTCCACAGCCCTTCATTTAGATACAGAAAATATATCCCCATTTCAAGGAAACCACAGAGACGCCGGCAGCTGTTCGTTTCCAGATTAGTAAACTGTAATTGGAGGGTAGGCAGTGATCCTAAGTCATTAGCAGAACCTCCATAAACACCGTGGAGGGCTGCCTGCTGTGCTCCTCGGAGCAAATGGACCAGCAGAGGAACACTTTCTGAAGACCAGAGATAACAGAGGTCACCGGCATTAGGATCGAGGTTCCGGATAATCTTCAAATTAAAGGCCTTCAGGTGCAATGGAGCCCAGCTGGCACACATCGGGGTGATAATCTAAACACAATCCACACCCTGCCAAATTGAAGGCTGAATTAATTCTGGAACTGAGGGGCTACATAAAAGACCGGAGATTACTGAACTCCTAATTACTGAATTTGATTACCGTAGAAACGGCACAGCTACTCGTTTAATTTTATCAACTTCAGCTCTGCTTTGGACAGACACAGTTTCGTTGAGCTGGTTCTGTATCTCGAATTTAAGCCTCTGCAAGGTTTGGCATGCAGCAGCAATCTTGGCTGAGAAGCCTGAAAAACTGACAGCTAGGTAAGCTACCCAAATCTTTCATTTCTTTGGGGTATCAAGTTCTCAGAACAGGCTGCCTCGCAAGTGTCCTGCCGTGCCTCATGTGGTGCTACACAACCAAAGAATACTCCCATTCTTGCAGCACTTTGGCTTTTTATTAACCCCACCTTAAGTGGGCAGTGCTAAAAATAACAGGCAAAAGCCACAAATAAAAATCTAGGGAGATGGATGCTTAATTAATTTCAGTTTTAGATTTATCACAACTGGTTTACCAGGGCCTAACACACTGTTATTCTATTATAACATAACTCAGTTTCCTGACAGTGAAATTCTCTACATCCCCGAATAAAAAGCCTTGAATCTCCAGCAATAACTTAAAAAATAGTGGGCAGATACCGGTACAGATCCTTCCAGGACAAAATGAAAGTATCTGCACTAATTTCATATAATTTTCGTTGAAAATCAAGTCCAGTAAGAACTGTAAAACAGTAATGATTCGTCTCATGTGTGCTTAATACTTATTTTGTCCCCATTTGTCATTTTAATTGCTTATGTAGCTGGTGACAGCAGCAAAAGAGAGGTGTCAGGGAATGGGAGTGACTTCTTCAAACCTGAGCAAGGCAAAAAAATCACCAGGCCAGTGGAGGTCACAAAGAAACTCCCCACTCCACACACACACACACCATGCCCGTGGCCACTGGGCAAGAAAAGACCTCAAAATTCAAATTAGATACCCGCGTAGCAACAAATCATTGTAAGTAGAAAACCTTTCAGCCCAGTACTTTAATTTCGAGGTGACATACAGTTTAATGTTGGCGCTATAAAACCTCGGCGCTGTTTTTAACTTGCTGTTCCTGCTCTCCCCTCAGATTTACTGCAACGGAATTGAACCAGGGTTATAAAGAGCACGTGTAGTTAAAGAAATTCTATTTGATCCTGGAAATGGTTTCAGAATGGACAATTAAATCCATTTTTCCAGCAACTTAGATAGTCTCAGCAGTCAGTGCTGTAATTTGTTGTAAAGCCTACCACACATGAAATATCGTGGCTATCAGCTTCTGACTTTTTAATGGTATGATGCCAACCACAAGAGCTCTTTAATACAGCAAAGCTTAAAAAGACCAGAAAAAGAACATTTTTTCATCTCCATTTTTCAAAACTGAAAAACTCTCAGCCTCTTGAGATGAAAGGCACCACAAAAAGACTTTTACATTAGTTGTCCATGATACGCGGTTCAAATATTCCGACAGGAAATTGCTCATCTTAGAGTGATATTAATATAGGCATGACTTAAGGCACCAAGTAGGACTGCACATGGATCAAACAGGACATTCAAGCAGTCTTCTTGGGCACCAGGCTGGCACAGAAACATCTGGCATTTGTTTGTATTTTTTTTAAAACCCGGACAGAGCGTTTTGCTCCTCTCTGCCATAACCTCTACTCTCCTAAAAAGGGGTAATACTCCTTTCACTGCACGCTTCCTCTCACCTGCAGTGACCTCAAGACTCTGTGGATTTCTGCAAAGCACCAAAGTGGACAGCTCCTGATCTCAGCTGTCATACCTAAACACTGTGACACAGCCAAATGTAAAGAAACATTCATTATTTACTGTTTACATTTTACGTGAAGCTTCTTGGACCGCCCTGAATTTCATCTCATGTCTGGATGGGGTTCACATATTCAAAGGGCACATTATCAGTTCCTGATGTCCAGGAAGAGAACTGTGCCTGGAGAATTTTTAACCTCTATCTCAGGATGAAAAAAATACACAGCCAAAAGCATCCTGAGAGAAAAAAAAAATATTACATAGTAATCCCCATGTATGTACTCAAGGCCCTGACTGCTCGGTGTCTCCAGCTACATATTACAGAATCTAAATTTATCATTAAAAGCCATAACCTTTAGCTAAAGGAAATCTAAGGATCAAAAGAGCAAAGCAAAGGGATGATAAATCCAGTAGGATCTCCTGTGTAATACCAGACAGGCATTTTGCTCTGCATCCCCTGCCTGCAGTGAGCTGCCTGAAAATGAGGCTTTCAGTGCAGATATTATACATACAAGGTTAACTCTTAAAAATGTGCTTGGCTCCAGTTTGTCCACCTTCAGTACTCAGCACAGTTCCGTGCTGTTTAGGAAAGGAAAATTTAGAAAGGGAAGAAAAAAAAAAAAAGGAAAAAACTTCTGGAATACAGCCACGACGTTTCCTCGTGGAACGTCACAGCCTTGCTTACACCCATGCACAGCACAAGCACAAACCTGCTGGGGTCTGCCTGTGCCCACAGGGTCAGAAAAGCTCCCCGTCACTCCATGAAATGTTAAACCAGATGCAATTTAAAAGCTTTAACTGCTCGAGCATGGCTATCAAGCTACCACGTTCATTCCTCAAAATGAAACAAAAACCATGTTTATTCCTCAAAACTCGTCTCTCTTTGATGACTGCTCCATCATTCAAGGGTCAAAGGCCCTGGTTTAAGCCAACAGTGAACAGAATAAACCCTGTCTACAGAAAACTTAAGTGGTGAAACGAATTCCCTCTCCTGTTTTAGAATACTGGAACGCTTATTTTTAAATTAGAACTGCGCTGATTTAAACCCTCGGATTTGCTGTGACATAGAAATGCCAGGATACTCAGCCTTATATTCCTGTGCTCTGCAGGCCACACCAAGCCTGGGCAGAGCATCAAGAACTGCAGGTAAACACCACGATGAGGAGGGATCAGGGAACAAGGGAAACTATAGCAGCCAGTCTGACCCTTCTGTAAGGCTGTCAACAAAATTTTTCAGGTATTGAGGCAGAGTTCCAAGGCCGGATGTCAAAATGTGGCCAAATCAGCTACATTTGAACGAGCCACTAGAAAAAAAGCACACTGCAGAGAATTTGCAAGGAATGGTTTTGTCAAGTTAATTGTCTTGCCACGGGCTGCAGTGATGACTGCCTGCCTTGAGTGCTGCTCACTCTTGGGCTGGGGAAGCTGAGATGAGGCTTTCCTAATTTATACACTGAATCGAGTCTTTGCGAGATTCTGCCACTCAGAATATTCCTGCCCGAAGAATCCCCTCCTACGTGCGTGGATTAAGATTTTTGTCAAAGGCTGAGTCTGTTCTTTAAGTAATAAAACACCGGCTGCCTTGTGTCATGTACAATAAAAATATACATACCCTTATCCTGTCAAGCACGAGGAGGTTTCCAGCAGTTGGGCCTCACCAGACAGAGCAGAAATGCCTGAACAGTCCTCTGCTTGGTGCTTCAGTGTGTTCCATAAGTGAATTCCCCTTCCTCCCACTTCACATTCGCTGCTCGTTTTCTTTCTAAGCTGATCACACTAATGGCTTCACCCGTGTCTATTTGTGTGGGTTTGAAATTGGACAAAGAATCTCTCATACCTACTTTCAGAACATTTTATTTCTCTTATCTTGATAACATGCATTAGGAGTGTGATAAAGTGGTCTCTATCAGCACTTTCCTCAGTATTTAGATGAGATCATTTTGACTAGCAAGGCAGAAGCAGAAATTCCAGATGAGATCATTAAAAACAATGCTGTTGAATGCCAAGGAAATCGAATCTGAACAGGTCTCATTACCACACAGGCTATGGACTATCACGAGCAAGTCTAAACTTTATACATTGTCAGCTTTCCTTTTAATAGCCTGAATAATGACTGTCCTTTGCTCATCCTTTCCTACCAAAGTGCTCTATTTTTCAACAAATCTCACCTTATTCCAGAATTCGGCCCATCTCTGACCTCAGCCCGTTATGATGAGGAAGGCCACCAAGATGATTAGAGGGATGGAACACCCTGCTTTCCTGCTGTGGGGAAAGGCTGAGAAAATTGGGGTTGTTCAGCCTGGGAAGCTCCTTGGTGACACAAAAGTGGCCGTGGGTACCTGAAGGCAGCCCACAAGATGGAGAGGAGCTTTTTTACAAGAGCGTGTAGAGACAGGACGAGGGAGAATGGCTTCAGACTGAGATAGTGAAGGTTTAGATGAGATGTCTGGAAGAAATTCTTGACTGTGAGGNAAGAGAGCAGCTCACGAGCTGCAAGGAACTTCAGAGTTATACATACAGGATTTGAAAAATATAAAAGTTGAAACTTAAGGCATCAGTGGAATGGGATCTTCAAGGTCACTTCCAACCCAACCCATTCTATGATTACTTCTACTGAGTTCAGCAATCTGAAACTTGTTAGAAGGAAGGCCTGGAGAACCAGCCTGACACACCATAATTAATGTGTCAATGTGTTAATTTATCATGATAAATAAAAAATTATTTACAGCCAGGTTTAGCCTCAGCTGTATTCTGAAATGTTAACTTCTGGGATAGGTTCACCCTAAATCTTCTGTTCAGCAGGTTCTGGGGCACTCAGGAACACTACGTAAGCACAGCAAAAGCAAAACAAAACGCAGATAACGTGCGTGCAAAAAGGTGAGCCCTGTTTGCGCACGTATTAAATATAAATTGAAATACAAATCTCCACGACAGTTGCTGTCACAGGGCAAGGCTCATACACGTGTGCAGAGCAGCACTGCACCCAGCAGACAGCCCGTGCTGGCACCACAGCTGAAGGAGGAGGTTATCCTGGAGGATGGGGGACACGCATCATGTGAGAAAATTTAATACTGTCAGGTACAGCAGGGACCAGGACAGAGATTACACATTCACCTTCCTCACTTCCACAGCGCTTTTGACAACCCTTAAAATAGCAGCCTTTGGTGAAAAGTGTAAGCCTTCACCTCTGCAGAGCGAAAAGCACTGACATTTTATTGCTGATGTGCTTTCCCACAAAAGGTGAAAAGAATGTCGCGGCAGATCTAAATAAATTCTGCTTGTGACAATGGCTGCACAGTTGTACGTTTTATAATTTAAAGAACGGTTCCAAAAGCACATCTCCACTATTCCATTTTTCTCTGTAAGGAAAGAGCTGCAAACCCTGTGCCTGCCCTTACAAAAGTGTAACTGATAACAGATAGTGTATACAGAAAATAATTTGTTGAAAACACTTTTGAAACCATTTAAAAATATAAATGCTGTTAAAGTACGACCCTTTGCAGTAGTATGACAGTGTCACAGCAAACAAATTCCTTTCCAATTTATTTATTTACTGGTACCTTAGCAGATTTTAATTTTGTTGACACCTGCCCCTAAAAATGATAAAAGCACACCCATTCTGACTCTCACACTGCCTTATTCTAATGCATATGAGGGCAATTACGACTTGACAACCCTCTGATTAATAACCCTGCTCTTTGCTAAGCTTGTCACATTGATCACTGGCCAGCAATACAATTAATAAAGCCTTGCTGTCCACATATCACATTAATAACTAGCCTGAACTAGAGGTGGCAAGTCTGGTAGATCCAGAGCATTTTAATCTTTCATACCCTGCCAGCTTGGAAGATTGAAGGAAATTTCCAGGACAGCCTCCACATGCCAGCACTGGGTTCCATGACACGCCAGCCAGGGTTACAAACTCGGGGCCTGATATTTCATTAATGCAACTTAGTTGGACATTTCAAGCTTCATTTCCAAATGCCGCACTGCCTTGTGGTCAAAATCTTATTTATTTCTTTCTCCTTCCTATTTATATTTCTGAAAGGTAGAATTGATTAAAGTTGTCAGTTCGACCAGAATTCATTAGAAAATAATGGCCATAAATTTAGTGCACTCTCAAATGTTGCTTAATAATTCCATAACATTTAGAATGGAGAAAATCAATCTAGGAAAGGTCCCACCTTTTCAATACAGAAAAGGATGAATTAAAGCTCAGTCACGAGCAGCAAGTCTGGAGTTTTGCCCCAACATTTTAGAGTAATTTTAATTGCTGCATTTAGAGTTTTGCTGACGAGCAGGCTTCAAGATGATTATTATTTTTACTTCTAGGATATATTATGATTTTTTCTTTTAGTCGAGCCCACAATGGACAGAAAGTTCATTTAGCAGAAAAATATTTTCAAGAACCCCGGCAAGCTACTCCGTCGTCCTCGGACGTACCTGTGCTTCCATTTTGCATTATGAGAAAATTCCAATTGCATCTCAAGCCTTGGAGCAACAATATCCACACCAGGACCTCTGCTGCTGTCTGTCCTCAGCTTTGCCCAACTTCCACTCACTTGAGGATGATCATTCCTGGCAGCCACGAGGAAATTTGGCACAGCAGAGATTCTCCTCGAGGATCAAATTATCACCCTTTAATTGCACCAGCTTTATTAAGCAGAAGCAACGCAGGGGAGGTAAAACACTGCAAGAAGAAAAAAAAAAAAAAGAATGTGATGTTCTCCCTTCTTTGAGAGATACGAAAGGCGGGAGAAAAGCTTGAAAGGACCTCACTAATCCCAAGCACCGGCCAAGAATAGGGAAATGGGATGAAAAAAAGAATCCTCATCTCTAGCAAAGCCCACCGTGTGGAAGGGCACTGACTGCCCTGCTCCCAGGCACCCAGGAGCAAGGTGCCCCACCACTATTCACCTCCAGTGGGCACTTCAAACCTTCTGCGTTTCACTTCCAGCTTCAGAGAGTTTTGGAATTCCCACGCCTGGCCCCGAACAGTTCTTTTCCACACAGCTCTAGAGAGAAACGCATGGATCTTTACAGATTATGTGAATTTGACCTGCGTTGTCCTGCCTCGCGAATATTCCCTTATTGTTCTCCCGTTTTTAGGTGATCTTCCTAACATACCCACCCCAGCTTTCCCTCAAGTGTTTCCTAAGAGCACCAGGAGCGTCCGGCACACCACCTCAGGCAATGACCAGAGCACCACTGAAGCAGCTGTTCCAGCAGATAAGCACAGTCCCACTGAAATACCTGCTCCTCTTCAGGCTGGCCAAGTGCAGAAAGCCTGAGGATAAAGCTTCCTAGGCAACCTGGAGTGCTGCAGCTCTGTCCCAAGGTTATGGCTGTGAGCAGCCTGCTCAGCTCTGGGGAGAGATTTGTTATTAGCTTATCTCACTGTGAACTCAGGCTCGCGGACCAGGAATGGATTTTTTTTTCTTTTTTTTTTTGTTTTTTTTTTTTTTTTTTTTTTTTTTTTTTTTTTTTTTTTTTTTTTTTTTTGCTAAAGATGTTCTCAGCCTCCCCAAACCCTCCAGTTTTCAACATCTTGCTCCACAGAGCCAAGAATGGAAGCTGTGCCATCATGCTATCTTGCCATGGTATTTTTTTGTTACGCTTTATTTTTGCCTTTGGTTTCAAGGGCATGTTTAACACCCACAGGCAAACACAATGGGATATCTCATTTGTCTATGTACATTAAATTATAATAAAAGTGACATAGCAGAATCAGTGTGGATTTTGGAAGCTTCTTCTCACTCCATTTTAATAGAAAAGTTTAATTAGGGATTCTTGACTTCTAGCAACGAAACGAAGCAAAGCATATTTTGGAAATAACACGATTTTAATCATCAGCTGGAGTAAATTAAAAGGTGCTGGCCTTCAAGGATTCATCCCAGTGATTTTTGGTGAGCAAATGTCCTCATCAGGAACAGGAAGGATTCCCTCTGGGAGAATTCCACTTTGGAGAGATCGCTGGAAAGAGATCTCCAGGAGGCTGTTTTAACTCCTACTGGAGTGATGTCCTGGACAGCCAGAGGTGTTAATTCAGCACGCAGAACACGAAAAGATGGGAACAAACCCCAGGGTCAGCCAAGTATTCAGTCAGGTGGATGCTGCTCCAGATCTTTTTCGGGAAGAGGGAGGCTGTGGGCAGCGTAAGGAACAGGCAACATTTCTGAAAGGGAGAAGAGTAAGTGTGGCCAGGGACTCCAGCGTGTGCCTCTCCCAGGCTGTGACTCACAGTATTCACTGAACCTCTGATAATAACTGGGGAATGAAGAAAACTAAACAAAGACAACCAAAACCCACCGTTTTCGAGCAAAAAGGGGCACGTGGCAGTTCAGATACCCAAAAAAAAGCACAGCACCATGCCTATTCCTTATCCAAACAGAGCAAGTCCAGTGCCCACAATCCACTATCAGCTCAGAGATTTTTTTTTTTTAATCATTATTTTTAACCCTGCTTCCTCACAAATACATTCACAGGCACCATTTAAGAGTCACTTCTTTGTTCAAAGGAAATGGAACACAACAGCAGGAAGATATTATGCAGTAACACACGCAAAGGAAACCTGCCAAAACTAGTTTTTCCTCCTCTTCTGTGAGGCAGAAATTTTTTTTTTTCCCTTAAGCCGTCTCACCGGAGGGTTTGTATGAGTATACAGTAAAGAGGCAAAAATCCATTTCATTTTCCTCCCTTTCAGGCTGTCATCAGCTACACCGCCGTGACACCAAACCTCCTTTTAGGTTGCTTTGTGAGTACACAACTGTGTCACACCCCTCAGGCTGCCGAGGCACAGCATTCCAGCAGCATTCCCATGGCTCTCTCCGAGTGAGGGATGGAGACCTGACTGCAGCCCTGCAAAAGCATTTTCCCTCTTCTTTCCCAAGGCGGCGCCCGTCAGAATCCACAAGTTTTGTGTCTCTTCCTTGTGGGGCTTTGCTCTCCAATTTCTCATTCACATCAGAAGCGTGCCCCTACTCTGAATATCTCAAGTCAGGTAAGGTAACAATCCAGTACAGATGCAAGTTGTCTGTATCTTCCCAGGGCCACACAACTTGTAGGAAGTGTTTATAGCTCCAGGTGCCTATATTATTGAATTTTAAATAAAAGCAGCAGTATTTGTAGCTTCAGTGGACAACTGAGTTGATGTGATTTATCCTCACAGAAAACCTCTGTTTTTCAGAAAAGAAAATTCTCACTTTAGTCTTAAAGAAAAAAAAAAAAAACACAA
>VYZQ01020289.1:0-28167 GCA_013400655.1 Mystacornis crossleyi
GTGGTGGTGGTGGTGGTGAGGGGGGTGATGGTTAGAGAGGAATGACTTGATTAACCTTTTCTCTCCCTTCAGAGAAAAGCTTGCTTTGAACAGGGACTGGGGGAGAAGGGAGACAGGGAAGGTGCAGACACATGAATGGTGTGAAGTGAGTTTACTTGTTAGGGAAGGTTTTACCCCACAGAGGGAGAGATGTGCATTTGCTATAACCTGCAAAGAGCATGGAAAGGAGCTTCCTCTGTCAGCCCCATTCTGGGCTCATTTATCCTACTCTCAGGGCCAGGCCAGGGGTTGCTTCCACACTACTGTGAAATGTTGAAAATCTCTTGGAAGGAAATTGTGTTACAGAACTGCTGGGTAATGCCAAAAGCCAGCAGAGGAGAGCATGACCTTCAGGCTCCTACCGAAGGGCACAGTTGGCCTGCTTGTCCTGAGGAATGTTTTTGGTTCCCCGTGTCTGATATGCAGCAGACTGTTTTGAAGTGAGGCACAAGCCCCTGCCTCACCTGCTGTTCTAGTGGACGTGCTCTGAGGGCACTAGGCACAGGTAAAAGGCACTGCTGAAAGGGCAGAAAAGTTTCTTGGAATAGTGAGCAGAGAGCGTGTTACTGATAGTTCTGGGAAACCTTTGTAGTTTCTGCTGAGAGCTCCCCTGGGAAAGCTCAGAACTCTTTGCCCACTTTGCACCGATCTCGTTTCTCATCTTTGGGATCAGATCACTTCCCGGGTCCAGGTGAGCACTGCGAGAGTGTTCTGGCACCCGCTCCACTACTTCAGGGGCAGGGCAAGGTGCTGGCTAGGCACAGGTGAGTAGCGAAAGCCTGTGGCTTGCTTCTGCTTCTCATCACTTGTGCAACTTGTGTGCTTGCATGTGAGGAGGCAGTGGGCTTGGCAGCTGGCTGGGCAGTTTTGCATAGAGAATGGGTAAAAATGACCCCCAAGGTGTCTCCAAGCTAGTTTTGCTCAGTCTGTCACGGTCATTTTGTGTGTGAACCAGAAATCCCTCTGTGAAAAGTCTTGGGGGCGTTGTGACTTGAATAAACTGACTTGGCTCGTGATCCTCTTCCTGTGCCATTGCAGACTGAGGCTTTTCTGCTCTTGATACAGTTTTCTTTTTACCCATAGATTGTCAGGCACTGAGTGGCTTTGGAAGGCCACTGCAGCCTCCACTGCCTCCATTTTGTTTGTGCTGTTGCAGTGACCTTCACACTTCACGAATGAAACTGTTTCTAGGAACCTGCTTTTTCAAGTGTTGTCACAGCACTGAGACTGGGCAAAAATTTCTTCTTTCCTCAGAGAAGAAATAGATCCGCACATGGGGCAGCTCAGGTCTGGGCTGGTAAGTTATGCCCAGATACAGAAAGACTTCGGTTGAAATGAGAAACAAGTTTGGTCAGGGGGACCTTAGACAAAGGAAGCTATGCACAGACACAAAGGAATATCTGGGACAGGGGCTTCTAGCTGGCTCTCTTGCCCCCTCCTTTTAAAAGCTGACACTTTCGGCTGCTTGGATGGTGGTGCTTCCCCAGGGCTGCCTAGAAGACCATAGGTAGCAGATTCCTGTTGTGAGCTTGGGGTGGACTTGGCCTTAATTCAGTTCTGTCTTCAGCTACATGATCAGCGGGCCTTTTTCTAAGCCAAAACACAGCATATTGCTGATAAATAAAGCAGCATTTTGTATGGATCACCATGCTCCTTATGGGCCTCTGCCGAAAGGCAGCAGGTTCTCGGGTGGATGGCATCACACAGGTGGCAGCATACCTCGGAGAAGTGAAGAAAGCTGGGCCTTTTCCATTCTGGTTCAGAACAGAACAGCAGGGGGAAGCCTGACTTGGCTGCAAAGTTACGTCAGAGCTAAAGCCCTCACGAAGAGCAGGAAGAGTGGCGTTCTTGTTTCACCTGGAATTGAAAAGAGTTCCTTAGTAAACTGGTGTAATATTTCTCCGTACCATTTTAGGGATGGGTTACCTGTCACCAATCCTGCCTGCGTCAGTGCTTTGGAAATGTCCCTAGTCCCAAAAGGCAGCACGAGTGACTGCAGAGCTTGCAGCCTTTTCGGTTTTGGCCCAGGGGAAGCTGTGGAGCGCAGGAATGGGATCCATGCAGGGGCTGGGGACTGCGACCGTTAGGTGAGGGCGCGCGTCGCCCTCCCTTCCCTCAGAGAGGAAGAAAACCTGGGCGGTTTGGCGGCGTCCGTCGGCAAAGTGGTGCTGTCACAGTTAATCGCCCTGACGCCCGGCCAGATGCCGACACCTCCGTGGCCACCACTGCTGGGTGACAGACATCTGTGACATTGAGAGGGGAGCGATGCCCTTCCGTGCCTGGCCGCCCTTCTCCCCCCTCTGCCCTTCCGGGCCAGATTCATCTTTACTGGGAGAAGCGGTGCCCAGGTCCAGTGGTCGTGTCGGCAGCAGCAGCAGGTCACCGCGTTACTGTTCTCCGCCGCGCTCGGATTTCCTCCCGGTGTTTGCCCGGGGACCCTGACAGCAGCTCCCCGGGGACGCGTTTCTTCCTTTGGGGCCTCTCGGGCCCGCCACACAGCCCTGCCAGCCCCGTCCCCCAGCCCGGGGCCGTCCCGCCCGTGCCCCTCTCGGCTCCCCGGGGGCCCGGGGAACAAAAGGTCCCTCTACCCGCCGGGGCGGCCTGCGGGGAGCGGCTTCGCCTCGGGGGCGCCCCCTCCCGCCGGGGCTCCCTCCGCCCCCTGCCTGGCGGGGCGCCGGCGACGGGACCGAGACCCCTGCCCGGGACCCCCCCGCGGCCCGGGACCGCGTCACGGTTCCGTGTTGTGACTGATTTTCTGTTGTCTTTGCAGTTGTCGAAGGCTGCGCCTGCCCTGGGGGATGGGGAGCGGAAACCCAATGAAGGTAAGCGCTGNCAGACCCAAGCGCACACAAAGGGCTGAGTAGCAGCGAGCAGTTTGCTGGGGATTCGCCACAGTGCTGTAGGAAGGGATTTGTCAAATTTTGCTGCCCGCCTCTTTGCTGGCGATGCCGGTGATACCCGGCTGGGTGGCCAGGGCTGATCCTCAAACAAAGGCCGGAGCGGCCCCCAGACGGCAGGTCTTTGGGGAAGAGACGGAGAAAAGGGCAGTCCAGATGTTTTTCTGGGCTTATGCCTCCCGGCAGTCCCAGGTACCCCCCCAGTCAGGAGATTGCTAAGCAGTATGCAGAACCAGGCTTGAAAAACACGCCTTTTTATTCTGGTTTGGACTAGCAGACTTTGCAGATTCGGGGAACAACACTATGATCTGATAGGTTCTACTTAATTTGTTCCTGGTGGTCCAGTATGGACAGGACCATTGTGTGCTGAGGAAACAAGGTGGTGCCTCTGCAGCTGCTGTGATTTTGTGTCTTTCCGGTTGCCCAAAGCCCAGGTTGTGGCAATGTCCTCTGACTCGTTGGTTCATGCAAGTAAATGTAGACCAGAAGGGCAGTCAGGCCCTGGGTTAGTCAGAGACGCCTCCTGTGAGCTCTCTGTCTAGTAAAGCCCTGTGCGTGTCAGGAGGTTGGCTTGTGTTCGCAGTCCTCAGTTCAGCAGTGGGATAAAAGGGCTGTGGACTTTGGAACCTTCAGGCTGAGGTGATCATCACCTACTTTAAGACCATCCTGACCGTGTTTTCCCCTTGCATGCGTAGCAGAGCAGATCACTTGTTGCATGGCACGGTCTGGCAGACGTCTTGCAGGGTCCCCACGGGCTGTGACCTTCAGCGTTATTCCAGCCGGAGGTCAGTAGAGGGCTCCAGCAGTGTGGGCCCTGATTGGCGCTTTTTTTTTTTTTTTTTTTTTAAACAGTCAGGTTCAATTTCTGTAACTTTATTGGTGTGACAGACTCCATGTGTGTTGCCAGAGGTTTGTAGCAGGCTGTGCTTGGGATAGGTGTCCATTTTGCGTGGGCAAAATTTCTGATTTACTGGCGGGCTGCCGCCTGTTGTGCTTGACCCTTGCTCCTGCTGAAGTCAACAGAAGAAGGTTCAGTGACTCCAGAGGGATCAAGATGGAGCCTGCTGTGAGGCTTATTTTGGTAACCAGTTCTCTGCTGTTGGTAGAATAGAGCTAGTGTCCTCATCCGTGCCATTTGTTGTGTCCAACAAATCCCTCCTGGGGAGGGAAAGAATCGAACAGAATTAACTTCTGTCACAAGAAGGCTGATGGGATTGCAGGAGAAGCTGGTCTGGCAATATAGGTGATGAGACTTTGGTACTATTGTCCTGGTGCTATTTCAGGATCTGCAGTGTAGATCTATCTGTGAACTGGAAGTCAGGACTCCTGGCATTACCTTCCTGGCTCTACTTCTGTCCTGTGGTTTGACCTTAGAGGTCCTCTCTCTATATCTCAGTTTCTCCTCTGTGAAGAAGAGACGATGACAGTCCTCTATTACCAAAGGACAGTCCTGTAGTTCCTTCCACTGAAGCTCTTGAGGACTTGGGGTGAAAGGTGGGTTTGTGTCTTTTACACCTTCTCTGAGACGTCAAGCTGTGACAGGTTTTTATTTGGGATGGACTCACTCTGGTTGGAGACTGTAATTTTAGCTTCAGCCCCTACCCTTTTGTGCTCAAGAGAGGCTTCCACATGTTTTGTGGCACAGGAAGTTGTAGAGGAGTTAGACAAACACTCTTTGTTCCACAAAAGAAAAAGAAAGGGAAAAGATTTTTTGGTATAAATAAAGGAAACCACCAGCACTTGCGGCTGCACTTTTATTTTTAAAATAATAGTGCGTCTGTATTGCTGCTAAGCCGTTGATGGGGAGGGAGACAAAATGATCATAGACTTTCTCCTTTTCTAGTCCAGCATGTTCTCTCTCAACTGCTCCAAATTTGAACTTAAACTCTGCCTTGAAGAGTTAATGTGGGTCCTGTCTGCGTTTTAACCTTACTTCCCCCTCCCTTTACAAAGAAGAACCTCTGACTCAAATCTGGAGGTGTTTTGCTGGGTAGGAGTGTGAGTTAATTGTGGGATTAACTTCTAATGTGGGCTGAAGCCCAAATTGCAGGAAGGGAGCAGACCTAGTGGTGTTAGTCCTTCGGTGACCTTCCTGTGCTTCCCCATGAAAGAGACCTTCTTCCATTCGTGACAGAACCAATGGAAAGGAAGCACAGACAGAATCAGCCCAGCAAAGCGTGGAATCTAACTCCCAGTACATAGGAGTAAGTGTAGGTATGGTAGAAGGGGCAGTACTTTGTTGTGAGGATGACTGTACCTCAGTCATGCGCTCCGCTTTGGTTTGGGTGGTAACTGTGCAAATGAACTACAGAGCATTGCACAGTCTCCATGTGAATGCTCTGTGTCCAGCAAAATAAAGCAATGTGTCTTTTGGAGCAGGATTTTCTGACGGGCAGCTAGGGAAAGATTCCCTGGTTCCTTTGCAGAGGCTCATTCAGACTTTGGAAAACCATCATGTGTTAAAGTAAAGGTAGAAACTCCTAGATTCTTCGTGGGAAGGATTTAGTCCTGTCAAATCTCCCAGATCTCAAGTATAGCTGTCAGTGTGCAGCTGTGAAAGTAAAGACCCTGCAAAAGAAGTTGAGTGTGCTGTTCTGGGGCCAATCTGTAATCTGGATTCTCTGGTGTAATCCAAATGCTTGGGTAGTGCAAACATTTAGGAAAACATGTCAGACGTCAGTCAGTTTCACTTCACGTTTCTACTCTGTTTCGGTTTCTGCCTCCTTTATGCCTCAGACTGGTGCGGTGACCAGCATTTCATCTGCACAGGTAACTGCTGCTTTTCCTCCCTCTTACGTTCTGTCCCTCCCCTTGACGCAGGTCTGTAAGCATTTTTATCCTGAACTATGCCTTTACTGCCAGAGTTCTCAGATCCTGTGTCTGGCACAGTGTGAATAATCAACAGTGCAGTTCAGCGACTATCATTGTGCCTGCAGAATTTCCCACATATTAAATTGTTCAACTTGTTGGAACATAGGCGGTGACTAAGGTCACTCCAAAGGGGAACAGGAAGAAGGAGGTAGTCACAGACAAGATAGGAGAACAGACAGGAGACATACGGCAGTTAGGGGAGGAGGGAAGAGGAAGGGAAGGAACAAGGAACAGAAATGTTGTCTTCTAGACAAGGATTACCAACAAGCAGTCCATGCCTGCCAGGCTGCATTTCCCTTTCACAAGCCACTTTCTCTTTTAATAGCTGCTCACACTCTCTGACACTTCAAACTCCTTGGATGGAAGCTCCTCCCCTCTTGTACCCACTCTCAGCACTTCAGCACTATGGCACTGTCAGCCCTGCGTGACCTAGAATTAACTTTCAACAATTAACTGCGGGCTGTGAGCTCCAAGCCCTGCAGCTTTTGCATTTTTGTGGCAAAGTAACCTTTATGCCAGTTTGTCACAAGTTCAGGGCACTTTAGAAACGCTTACAGGAGACCATTATTTTCCATGATGCAAGCAATTTGCTCTTATCATTCTGAGTTATCAACCTTGGTGCTGGAGGACTCTGCATACTATACAGGTGGATCATTATGGTGCATAACAGCATGGGGCAGGTACTATCTCCTTGTGCATACTCTTATCCTCTGCTCCATGTGAGACATCCTCTGTTTCCCGTGTGGTGCTAGAGCTGGGAGGCCTGGAGGGCTCCAGGTACTCACTGTTCGCAGTACTCTACTAGCACCCAGGGTTTGTGTGTGTGAACTTATCTGTACTATCTCTCATCTCTTTAAATCTCTCCAACCCTTGACCAAGCAGCAAAATGAAGCTTTGGCAAGAGACTGGGAAACATTGAGAAATGCTTGTGAAATCAGTGCAGATCGCAAGCAGTTAGTGTTTGCTCCGTTCATAGGGAAGGCATGGGATAATGGCAGATCCACCCTGTTCCCCCTCCCACACTGTCTCATTGTGGTTCAGTAGCCAAATATATAATCTGGTTAATCCTGGGGGTGCTGTGAGCTTACTTTGAATCTTTCAGTGGGTGGCTTGGTTCCTCGGTCTGGGAAAGTGGTCAGTGTGGAGACATGGAGGCTGTGACTTGTAGTGGAAGCTGTCATGGTTCTGAAGTGACCTGCTGAGGTGGACGTTCTGCATAGCCAAAAGAGGTAGATGACAGGAAGGGTGAAGATACGTAGCTCCATGGTTCAGAGCCTCTGCTTGCTCTTAGAAGTGTCTTTGTGCTGAGGTCTGTACAAAGGATGCTTCTGGCTTTAAAACCCACTGGGGCATCCACTGGCTCTTTTGAAAGAGGTTAAAGGGCAAACCAGTGAAGGGCCCTAATCCAGAGCACAGATTATCTGTTGCAGCTTCAGGATTTTTTGGCTGAGCTGATACTCTTGGTGGCAGTATACCAGGAGTATGGGGAATAGAAGAGAAGGGGTTTGGGGAAGAGTCACCTGTGGCATGCATCATGGTACCAGGAAGGGAAACAGTGAGGCTCTCTTGTCCGTCTTGCTCTTGCCCTGAAGCAGCTATAGAAGAGATTGTCTTTTTCCCTTCCCACTTGATGTGTGTATATACAGCACAGACAAAGGACTTAGGCCTGCAAGACTGTTAGTGAAGAGCGTAGGGTAGTTGTGTTGCAACTATCTGGCTCACTTTAAGGGGTGAAGCACTAGACATTCTTGAGCTAAATTTACATTAACTTATTCCCTCCATTCCTCTTTTAGTTATCAAATTCCTGGAAGTCTACGAGCGCAGCTTCTGCAGGACTATTGAGACCCTGGTGGACATTTTCCAGGAGTACCCTGATGAGGTGGAGTACATATTCAAGCCATCCTGTGTGCCTCTGATGAGATGTGCGGGTTGCTGCGGCGATGAGGGCCTAGAATGTGTCCCTGTGGATGTGTACAACGTCACGATGGAGGTGAGGGTCCAGCTTGCAATCTGCCATGCTTGGTTGGAAGGGAGCAAGTCAGCCATCACAGCCACCTCAAGTCCCAGCTCCCAGCTAATTCAGAGGAAGGGCAGCCTACCCCAGGGAGCCTCTCTTCTGACTCTGGTGCTCAGTGTTCCACCATGCAGGGTTAAAAGATGAGTTGTCTATGTCTATTTAAGGCTAACAGGAGAGTCTGTTTTTTGGCTCTTGCCCAAATACTGTAGATAGGAGCATGCAAAGGAGCATTTCTGATGGTGTTATCTCTGAGTTGCCAAAGAAGATACTCCTTGGGCCCTTGCTCCACCTTAACTCTACACACAGCTGTTGTTCTGAAGGCAGCTGAGTAGGGAGAAAGGGAAGAACCTGTCAGTACTCTCTCCTGTGAGGTCAGCCTGTACCAACAGAGCAGGGAATTTGGGTCATTAGCTACCCTGGCACAGCAGGGGTGAAAGGGGCTCTAAGAAACAAACTGCTTCTGTGTCAGCTGGAAAAGCCTTTCTGCCTCGGGGCATCTTCCTCCTTTGTTCAGAGGCTGCTGAATTCATTTCTTGGAAGAGACAGAGGTGGCCATGATCAAAAAGGCTGGGCCTATGGGGAGGATGCAAATTGCTTTAGAGAGCTTTGTTACTGCCCTTGTCTGTCAGACTGGATCCCAGCTCGTGTCCAAAATTACGCTGGTGCCCATTACCCGTAACCCATAGCTCCTTCACCTACTCTTGCCCCTCAGCCTCTTGAATGGGCACTGTAAATATTGCTGTCACTTTTTAATATTGATGAGAGATGTGCAGTGCTAAGTGATTAAGCAGCAGGTCCTTTTACTTGTTATTTGGGCTGTGTTTGAACTCTGTTGGAGAACCTGCCTGTGCCCTTTCATGGTTCCCCATACTGCTTTTCCACTTACAGGCTCCAGCCTGGGTACCAGAACATACTAGCTTGGTGTAGCTGGGGGTGGTTTTCTTCCTACCATTCCTTGCTGAACTACAGTTCTTGGCTGGTAGACCTGCATGCCTGTAAGGGGTCAGAGGCACTTAAGCAGATCTCTAGAGCTAGTGGTCCAGCCATGTTCTGGGTTAAGAGAATGGGACAATATTCCATAGCTTCTAAATAACTTCTGTGGAGGTACCTGGGGCTGAGGCCTGGGTGATGTCTGGCTTTGCAGGGCTCTTATAAGCACAGATCACCAGATTTATTTTGTGTGTCGAGTCACTGAAAAAGTGAGATGTCAGCTGGGAAAGAATGGTAGCTTAAGGAAAAGGAATTGGATGTGGAATGTTTGGTTTGGATTTTTGTGTGAGACTGAAGCATTGCTTCTGCACGAGCAGGCTGGATGTTCAGCTACTGTCTGTCCAGCATTAGCCAGGGAGTGCTAATTGAGAGCCTTGCTTTGGTGGAATGCCCTCTCCCAATGCCTGTCTCCAAGGCAGTCCACCAGTGCTGGCACCGGGCATGCACGAGCAAATAGAGCTTTGGCGTGAGTCTGGTGTTGCTGCTTGCTTGTGATCAAAGGCCTTCCCTGACTGGGAGAACGGGGCCTCAGAGCTAGCTCGAACTCTGCCCTGCTCTTCCCAGGAGCACCTGGGGTGCAAGTGCTTTGCTGCACAGCGGCCTGGTTTGGAGCTGTGAATATGAAGAGTGAACAGGCAGTGACCCTCTCTGTTTCTTTCATTCCAGATCATGAGAATTAAACCCCATCAGAGTCAGCACATATCACACATGAGCTTCTTACAGCACAGTAAATGTGACTGCAGGTGAGAATGGAGCAGCACTGGTTCCTCTTGCAATAAACTTACTTTGAGCCTTTCCTTTTTTCTGCCATTGGGTTGGGACTCTTGTTCAGACGCTTCTGCAGTCTCCTCAGTTGGTTTGCAGTGGGATGGCTGAGCCTGGAAGAAGAAGCCCTCTGCTGTCAGGGCTCCTCCATCTCTAGCTATCACAGGTGGACAGTGCTAGCCTGCAGCTTGGGATCTTTTGGCACGGGCAACCAGCAAGGTGCAACAGGAGAGCAAAAACACTTTGAGACGGACCACTTGACCTGTGCCATGGGCATCTTGCAATGCTGTCTGTACATGTTCTTCCCTGGACTTGGTGGGAACTGGGGATAATACTGGAAGTATAAGCTCTCTTCTAATGAGGCCTTTGTTCTGTCTTTCCCCACAGACCAAAGAAAGATGTCAAAAACAAACAAGAAAAGTAAGTGACAAGCCTTTCCTCTTTTCTCTTTCGGTGGTTGGTTGGCATTTCCGCTCCCCACTGCCCTTTGCCCTTTTCTTTGGTTGGATATACTCACTTTAAGAAGGTGTTTTTGGAAATGGTGTATGGTAGTAGTGCACGGGGCAATGCTCTGAATCCATTCCAGCTGGGCACATAAACCCAGATCTGGTGGTCCTTCCTTCATACCCCAGACATGGACCTTGCATGACCCATGGCCATAGCAGTCATTCCTAATGCTTTTTCCTGAGTCAGGGAAGTCCTGTCATGTCTGTCCTGCCAGAATGGATTCAAGGTGCAGCCCCCATACTCCCCTTCCCTCTTCCTGGGTGTTTCTGGTTACTGCAGATTGCTCCCTTTCTTTATTATTAATTTTTTCTTGCTGCTTGAGTGAGTACTTGCTGGCTTCTTTCACAGCAGCTTGGGTAGGAACTCTGCTGACTACAGGGAGAGGTGGAAGTAGAGGCCTGGTGGAGGCAGAACTGATGCCATGCAGGGTGTGACACTGGTTTTGGTTGGGTGGGAATCTGGGAGGGTATAAATGGAGATGGATGTCCTAGCTGGGTCTTGGTGAAGGCTTTCATGAGGGGTTTTTTGAATCTGATGGATTTGCTTCGGTGGCCTGAAGGCAGTTAAGTCACAACCTTCCCTTTACTTCCTCCCTAAAGTAAAAAGGTTGTGGAAAATAGAAAAATAAGATCTAATCCTGCAGTAGTTGCAGGGAGGAGCATAAAATGTGAAACAACATTGAAGTTGTTGAGAGTGATCTAAGTGGGAGGATCAGCTGGACTGTGCATGACTGGGAAAGCAACTCTGCCATTTAGAGGTGCAGAGTCAGAGAGGAAGGAGTGAATATTTGGAAATGAGGCTGAATCTGAGACAGAGGGAGCAAACAGGAGAGTGAGAGAGCTTCTTTCACCCCTCTCCTGGTGGTTGTATATTTCTAGCTGCCTTCCAGCCTCTCCTCCTCCCCCTGGAAATCTGCTCCTGGCTGCATCGGACTGTGTGCAGCCAACAGTCCTCTCTGCACAAGGCCGTGTCGGGGACGGTCGGTCTGTGTGGCTCGGTAGTTTGAAGGTGTGCGAGAGTTTGGTCTGTGTGAGCTCTGGTGAGGATGGGGTGTGGGTGTAGCAGCCAGCTCGGACTGTGTTGCATTCACTTTCCTCTTCTAACAGCACCTTGCCTGCTCTTTGCTGGTTCTGCACTCCCCAGGGAAGGAAGGGAAGGGATGGGAGAGACTGGTGTGCTTTGATTTGTGCTGGATTGAAAGTCTTGTTATATTGGTACCCCTCTCCTCCCTTCAGGTTGATTTTCTTCCCCTCACCGTCTCCCTGTGACTCCTGCCTGACATGTAGGGCAGAACCAGGATTGAGCTGATGCTCTGACACTCGTTCCAGTGAGACGACTTGAACAGGGCCTAGGAGACACCTATGGTGCTTTCTCTTCTGTCCCCCCAGTTCCCTTTGACAGCTCTCTCCCGAGGTGGGCTGCACCAGGGAACGAGGGAGCCTTTGCTGAACTGCCTCAGAGCTGGGACTCATTTGCCTGACAAGCCCTGGTGCTTTGCCTAGGGCCTTCTCCTTGCATGTCTCTCCCTTGCTCCTGTGCTAATGTGGCTCAAGGAGCAGTACAAGCTCCAGCCTCCCTCGCTCCCTGTGCTCTCAATGGCCCATAGGGATCCATGGTTAGTGTCCAGGACTGCATATCCTAGCTTCTGCCTGCCTCAGCTCCTGCCCGAGAATCAGAGGCAACTGGTGAATTTTTCAGAATGGAGTCAGTGCCTTGGCTCCATCTGCTTGACTGTCTGGCAGATCCATGTGGAAGGTGACAGGAGGGAAAGGAGGGAAGATCTGAAAGCTGCTTGCTGGTTATCTCCTGGGTAAAATAACTAGGTCAGGCCTTCCTCTTCTCCCTCTTTACCCTTCAGTACTCAGGATGGAGGCTGCCAGAGGAGATGTTACAGACATTCAAGTAAGGTCTCCTGGAGTCCTCTGAACCACAGGCAGGAGGTGAGGTGGATGAGCAAAGCCTTCAGGTTGGATAGTCCTCTCCCACACAGCAGTGCTGTGTAGATTAGATGTCTTCCCGTGTCTGTGAAGTGCTCCCATCCCAAGGCAGGATTGCCACCAGCCCTGCAGCAGAGCTGTTGGAGCTCAGCTGCCCCCTCCTAGGCCCAGTGCTGGGCAGTGCATCAGGTCAGAGTGGTTTCCTCTTCCCTGCAGAGAGCCCTTTCACTCAGATTGCCTCCTGTCAGTCGTTGTGTGCACCTGTGCTTGTTGCCTGGAATGGTTGTCTGCACTCACTGCAGTGGCGTGATGCTTTCACAAAGCTTTCTGTTCCTTCTCCCTCTCACTCCCTGTCCCTTTCCCACTGCCCCTGTCTGGAGAGGGCAGGTGCCCCTCTGAGGCTCCAGCAGATCTGCCTCTGCTCGCAGCAGCCTTGCAGGAGGTGGTCTCTGCTGAGTTTCCTGGTGTTGGCTCGGCTGTGGGCAGGCTGGTTGCAGAGCTGACAGGAGCGCCGGAGCCGGTGAATGTGTGTGCGAGGTGGAGATCTGTGCTTCGGCCCCGGGATTTACCCTCCAGTCCTGCCTCATGTGCTTCTCCCCTCCCAGCAAGGCACATGGCTGTATTTTTTTTCTCTTCCTTGCATTTTCTTCCGTTTTCTCTCTGTCTCTCCCTTTCTCCCTTTCTTCCCCCCTCTCTCTCTTTCTCTTTTTTTTTTTTTTTTTGTTTTTCTTCCAGAAAATCAAAGCGAGGAAAGGGGAAGGGTCAAAAGAGAAAGCGCAAGAAAGGCCGGTACAAACCACTCAGCTTGTACGTTTGTGTCCTCTGCTTGTAGACTCTCTTCCCTCCCTCTCCCCAAACCAATCTGCCTGCTTGCTGCTCGCTCAAATCTCACCCTACCCTCCCAGTCACTGGTGGGCTGCAGATCCTGCAGGGGCAGCACTGGTGGTGGCACTGCTCTGGCACTAAGGCTATCTCAGGGAAGGTGGCTTTAGCTTGCTTGGCTCTCTAATCAGTGGTGACCATTTTCCCAAGGCACAAGAGTGTGATGGGTGGACGCGTACCCTGCACCTCTTCACGCCTTCTGGTTGTAACTCTGTCATCTGCTTTCCCCCACTTGTCTCGTGCCCTCACTGCTATGATGACTGGTGACAGGCAGGCTGGCGTCTGCCATGCATGTGTGTGCGTGTGTGTGTGCGTGTGTGTCTGGTGGAGTCACAGGTGGAGAGGAGAGGTGGGACCATGGGAAGCCAGAGAGGGGGGCCTGGGGGGTGCTCTCTGTCTGTTTTTTTTTCTTTTTCTACTGGATTTGGTGGCTTGTCTCTCCCTGTCTCTTTTGCTCTGCCTCTCTCATGGTGGTTCACAAAATTCTGCATTGTAAATTAACGGCCCCTCCAAAGGAGACTCCAAGGTGGCAAGGTTGGGATGGGGCTTACAGAAAGGAGGGCAGTGCTGGCTGCAGGGGTAAGCACATGATGCTGGAGCCCAGCTGCTTTCCAGGGGAGGAGAGACCCTGTGTATTTAACTCGTTTAGCTGCTGGCCTCTTTCTACTCGAATAGTCCACTTTAGAGAACTCTCTTCATTGCTGTGTCAGTAGCTGGCTGGGACCTCTCACCTTCCCGTCCTTGCTTTCCCCTTCTTCCTCCTTCTGGCCTGAGCCGATGGATCCAATGCAGCATTTGTGAATACTGTGCAGAAGGCCTGTTTTCTTTCTCTACGCTAATGCAAGGGGTTGCTGTCCTGGGGCTGTCGGGGTGCTGCTGGAAAATTCATCAGCCCACGACACTCCGGTGGGCAGCCTGGGGGCTGCGGGAGGGGGCAAGGGGGTTGCTTTGATGTTTAGGGTGTTGCATGTGTATTTTCTTTCTGCTGAAGCGCTGTAGCTTAGACATCTTTCCTTTTGCCTTTTTGCAGTCACTGTGAGCCTTGCTCAGAGAGGAGAAAGCACTTGTTTGTACAAGATCCCCAGACCTGTAAATGTTCCTGCAAATTCACAGACTCACGTTGCAAGTCGAGGCAGCTTGAGTTAAACGAGCGCACTTGCAGGTTTGTGTCCTGAAGGATGAAACACACAAAGAGAAAGAGAGAGAGAGAGAAAGAGAAAGAGGGGGGGAGCTCGCTTCCTGCTGACTTCTGGCACCAGTGCTATTTGATTACTTCTTTTCTCTGTCCTGTGTGGGCCAGAGGGCAGAGGGGCTAACTGGGATGAGGACACAGTTTCCATGTGTCAGAGGGCAGCTGTGCGTTTCAGGTGTGCTCTCAGGAGTTGGATGGGTATGGCTCCCAGAGACAGGGCGGTTGTATCTCAGGTATTCTTTATCATAGAATAGGATTATGGAGTTCATGTTGCTGAGATAGGCAGGGGGAGGATCTGTATCCCTCTGTACATTATATCTGTGTGCAACTCTGAGCATACTGTTGGACAAAGACAAATCCTTAACTGACTAAGATTTGATCACCCCCGTCTTCCAAGCCCTTTTTCTGTGGCTTGTAGGTGCTCTGCTGTGTGCAGAATGAGGAAAGCCATTAGGAGTCCCCCTCAAGGCTGAGTCTACATTCTTCTTTGCCTTTTTGTTCTTCTAAAAGCCAGGGAGAGCATCCTGTCCTTTTGTACTATGCTCACAGTTCCCTGTCCATGTCCTGTCCAGAGTTGTGGTTTGAGGGGCTGGACTCAGGACTGTGAATGGAATACAACAGATTTAAGTCTGACCCTGAGCGAAGGCGGAGGTGCGTATTTCAGGTGTGAGGCAAGAGACATAAAGGCACTGTGGGGTTAGTGATAGTTCAGAGATCCATGCTGTTAGTTCAGAGATCCATGTGTCATCTGAGTGCTGTCACACACCATCTGTGGCATAGACATGTAAAGAAACTGATTCCTGGTTCTCACCTGAGCACTTTGGTGAACTCAGGGGGGTATCTTGACTCACACAAGCTATGTGTGCACCTCTGGTGTGGGCTCATTCTACCTGACTAGAGGGAAACATAAAAGTGGAGTTGCTAATGAGCACTTGGCTGTGACTCTGAACTCGGATCCCTTTCACAGAGATCTAGGGGATTGTTCCTGTTAAGAGAGTATTGCAGTGGCAGTGGCTCAAGGGGAGAAAATAAGGAAGATCCAGGGTTCTCTGTGGCTACATCATGAAAAGAGGAGACATCCGTTGGCTAGGTGGCTAAGGCTGATACAAGTAACAAGTGCTTCCTTTGGGTGTGAAAATGATTTGTGTCAAAGCCAGAGAGGTATTGGCACTGCCAGCACGGTGGAATCCACTCTGTATGCAGAGAATTTTTCTGGGGTGCTGTAATTTCAGTGGGAAAGTAATTGATGGAGGGGCCAGGATAGAGCAACTTCTGGAGTTAAACTTCAACTAGTGAGCAAAACCCCTGAAGTCTGAGAACAGACTTAATGTTGGCCTTTTCCCCCCTGCTCCTGTTCCCGGAGTCCAGAGTAACCCCACAAAGTTTGAAGGGTGAGAAATAGTAACAAATACAAGGGAAAACCAAACAATACCACGAAGAAGTCATGATGGCAGAAGGGGTTTACTAGTTTTTCTTACTAGTGCCTCTCTGTGGTGGGATAATTAGCACTAAGGGAGGCAGTGTGTTGGCCAGAAAAATGGGAAGGAGTCATAGGTGTGGTTAGCTTATCAGTTTCCAGATAAAAAGCTGGTTAAGCTGAAGTTCCTCATGCTCTTTCTTGTAGAGTTAGAATTGGGACCTATAGAGGAGGGTAAATTCACATTTCTCCTGCTGTTTCTTCAGGCCACTGCTGTTCTCTGGTGCTAACCCCCACTCACAGCAGCTAGTGGAATGAAGCACTTACTTTTCACTCTCTTGCCTGCATGAGGCCCTGCTTCCAACCTAAGTAAGAGGTTAGGTGGAGAGCCGAGGGTGTGTGTCTTCCTGCATGCATTGCTTAGCCTTGTTTTTCTGTGTTTGTGTGTGTTTGTGTGTATGGTGTGCAAAGGTGCAAACAAGACACTCTGCTTATCTGTGAGGAAGCCACTGATTCTGCTCCTAAATTTACCCCTGTTCGAGTATCCCCCCTGCTCTGTCTAGGTGAGCCTGGGGGGAATAGAATTCATCAACTCGTTTGTGGGATCAAGATTCTCAGCTGATTTGCCCCATCTGCACAGCACTTCACCCCACCAGTGANACATTGCTAATGTTATTGGTGTCTTCACTGGATAATACTCGACTGCTGTGGACACAAGCGGGCTACTTGGGGCATAAGAAACAAGCTAAGACTGGACTTGAGTAGAAGCGCTGGGTGTAAACTTCTTAACTCTGACTTGTGCGGCCTCCGCTGTTTCTCTGTAGAGTGTGCTGTACCACAAACCACCTTCTCCTTGCCTGGGACAGGAAGGAGAGGTGATGGAGAGGATGGGCAGGGAGTTCCAAAGAGCGGCATCCTAGGGTGCGATGGGTCAAAGGCCAAGGAAATGGCCGTCTCCGTGATCAAGGATTCCTCCTCCCCTCTCTTCCCCCAACCTTCACCCTTATTCGTCTCATAACCTGCCTGCCTTGCTGGGACATGGGATGTCAGTGTACATTTTGCGTTGACTTTATTTGCTGTAGAACCTTTGCCAGAGAGACCCGCTGGCTTCTCTTAAGGATGGTGGGCAGCTGATGCGCACTAACTTTCTATTCAAGGAAGTATCACAGGAGTCTAGATTTCCCGCCCTTGGTGGCTGCAGAAGGACACAAGGTCTACAGTGTGCTGAAGCAAGAATGGGGACCGGTGCATAGCCACACAGTTGTTCAGCACTGTCTGCTTTCTTCATGCACAGAGCTGCCACTCAAGAGCATCCAAGATGCTTATGGAACATTTCTGGAAAGGGATATTAATCAAAAGTATATACACAATAGTGGGGGTGTGTGTGTATGTATGTGAATGTATGCATNTTTGTGTGTATGGTGTGCAAAGGTGCAAACAAGACACTCTGCTTATCTGTGAGGAAGCCACTGATTCTGCTCCTAAATTTACCCCTGTTCGAGTATCCCCCCTGCTCTGTCTAGGTGAGCCTGGGGGGAATAGAATTCATCAACTCGTTTGTGGGATCAAGATTCTCAGCTGATTTGCCCCATCTGCACAGCACTTCACCCCACCAGTGACGTCATGCCATGCCTTAACACCATGTGCTCTTAAACACATTAGCCACCACCCTTCCTTTCCTTCCCTGCCCTACTTGCACCCCCATCACAAACATTAACCCCTGTTCTCTTTTTTTCCTTCCTTCTCCTCTTTGACAGATGTGAAAAACCGAGACGGTGAGCAGCAGAAAAGAAGGGGGAACAGCCCTGTTTCTGGAGCCTGATTTCTCGCCTGGACAGAATAAAACAAAACAAAACACTAATCCAAATGAACCCTAAAAATGAAGGATCGGTAGAGCACAGCACTTTCAGTACGGACGATGGACTCCGGAAGGAACATTCCCCAAGGCACCCGCCGCACAGAATTCACCTTTGGGTTTTGAACTGTTTTATTTTATTTTTCTTTTTATGCTGCTAAATAACAGAGCCAGGAAGACTTATAGGGGTGTATTTGATGGGTTTTCCCATGCATACATATATATGTGTGTATNGTGTGATTCGGATTAAATAGACACTACGATTTTTTTATATATGTAAAAAGAAGAAACAGGAAAAAATAGAAAATTCTACATCTTGAATCTCTCTCCTTTTTAATTTTAATATTTGTTATCATTTTATTTATTGGTGCTACTGTTTATCTGTAATAATTGCGGGGAAAAAAGATATTAACACTACATATTGTGTCTAGTGAATTTTTTCAAGATATTCCTTAGTACATATTTATTTTTAAACAAAGAAATTACAGATATATCTTAAAAAACATCGACGACGACGACAAACAAACTTTTTTTTGTATTAAAGAATTTAATTCTGACCTTGACTTCCTTTGCCTTCTCCTTCTGCCTTGCATCTTGGTTTTCTTCCATTGTGTAACAGTTTCTCCAGCATTACCTCTGGAGGCTACAGGGCATCAGCAACCTACCAGCTGGACTCTTGGATTTGGGGCCAGAGCCTCCAAAAGCATCTAGGTACCTAAAACCCATTGAAATGAGTGGGAGGTAGGCACCAGAGCCTTTGTGTGGAGCTCAGCCTGAGTTCCCTGCTTGGTGAGAAGAGGGTGGTGTGATGGGCAGGACCGAGGGGGCAGAACTCCTGGGTTCCTTCCCAGCCTGATGCCAAGCAGTGTGGTGATGGTCCCAACCCTGCCTCTCTCCTTTCAGGAGCCAAGTCCCATGAACTGGGTACTGTACAGGCATGAGTAGATGCAATCCTGGTGGAGTTTACAATCCAAGGTGAAAGTAATGCTCTGAGCCTGCCCTTTCTNTTTGTACATCTATGTGGATATATATAATCTAGTTCTGTGATTAAAATTATTATTATTAATAATAATAATCAAAAAGGTACTCGGTCTGTGTCAGAATGCTGCCAAACATCATCTGCAATTGCATTCTCAACGCCTGATAATGTACAACACGGAAAGCTTCCAAAAAAGACAAGACAGTCTAAAAACAGACTCACAACAAGCGACTACTAACCACTAGGATCTCCCCGTCCGACCGATGGCTTTCAGAAGGAGAGAAAACACACGGGTGGGTGCTTGCATCTGCAATGTAGAACATTCATGCTGCATCGTGTGCAAGACAGAGGCTTCCGATTGGGGGAGGGAAGAGAAAGTGTTTTATATACTTATTTAATATCCCTTTTTAAATTAGAAATTAAACATAATTTAATTAAAGAGTAGGGATTTTTCAGTATTCTTTGTTAATATTTAATTTCAACTATTTATAAGCCGTACCTCCTTTTTTTTTTTTCTTTTTTNGGTGATGGTCCCAACCCTGCCTCTCTCCTTTCAGGAGCCAAGTCCCATGAACTGGGTACTGTACAGGCATGAGTAGATGCAATCCTGGTGGAGTTTACAATCCAAGGTGAAAGTAATGCTCTGAGCCTGCCCTTTCTGGTGATGGACTTGGTGTTTGCAGTTGGACCTCTGTGTATGTAACTCGCTGTCAGCGGTGGCTCAGCCAGACCTTGCCATCCTGGACGACGTTGAACAAAAAACTGTTCAGCTGTGACAGTGCTCTTCACTTCATGAGGGATCTTGATACCATTGCATCTTTTGTGATGTGCTTTGGGGTCCTTAGGAGGAAAAACTTTGGCAGTGGTGTCATTTCCCCGTCGTCCATGGAGATGAATGTGTCACGTGTCAGTCATCTGGCCACACTGGAAAGGAGCATGCAGGATGTTTAATTGATGTCTGGGAGGTGACTCACTTAGGGTAATACAGACCACGGAGTTCATGGCTGCATCGTTTCTGCCCTTGCAAAGGTAAAGAATCTGGCTTCTATTTAGGATGGACTCAGGTAGCTCAACAAGTGGACCTGCAGTCACTGCCTCAGCAGAGGGTGGAGCGGAGGAAAGAGGATGAGTACCTGAGGACACGTTGGTTCCTTGTGTTCAATAACATCTTGTGGACTGCAGCAGTGAGGTGAGAAGGTGAGCCATCTGGATGTTTCTGTGTGAGGAACCCAAGGAGTTGCTTCCCTTGTGTATTCACCACTGGCTTTTGTTCTGTGTGGATCTATGGGCTCTTTTGCCTGTGGCTGTGCAAGGTGATGAAGACAGCAAGCCTATCCTCAGGAGACCTACACTGCCTCTTTGTGACCTGGGAAATGTTTACAAGTCATTAAACTGGAAAAATGGAAACCAGCAGGTAAGTGCTTCTCCCCTGGGCTGAGTTGGATGTGAAATCTCAGCATGAGGGGATCCAGGTCTCCTGGATGGATGAGTCAGCATGTTCCTGCTGTCAGTCACAACACATCAAACCCTGTCTCAGCAATGGCAAGCTGGGATGGCTGCTCCTGGTGCCCCTCTCCTTTCCTACCTCTAAGAGCTCAGGAGAAGTAGGATATCTGCAGAGCCAGGTGACCTGGCAGCCACTTACTTCATGAGACAGTGGCTGGATGGCATATTTCAGATGGGACAACGGATACAATTTGTTTGTGTGGATGCAGCAGAGCCAAGGTAGCTGCCTCAAACAACTGCAGCAAGACCCTTCCCTGCCCAAGCCAGCTCTACTTTGGGCTCTGGAAGCAGTCCAAACCTTTATTCTCCAGGGTGGGTATAACTGGGCTGTCGTCTCTTGTGGGAAAAGTCATCATAGCTTGGTGCTGGAAGCAAGCTCAGGCTGGTTGGAGAGGCTGTACATGATTGAGAACCCTGCCTTTGGAGAGGCTGGGACACAGGAGCACAGTTGCCCCTCACCCTGCCCAGAGCTTGCACCTGGCTTGCCTGTGCCCTGGCCCGAGGTGAGGCAAGGACACGTGGAGGGAGGCCAGGTTTTCAGGCTGGCACTCTGATCTTGTCATACAGCCTTTCACCCTGCGCATGAGAACTTTCCCTGAAAGGCTTCTGGTCACGTCCACGTTTTGGTTGCTGGCTAATTAAAATGCTATCTTCAGGCAGCCAGCTGATGCTTTCCTCGTGCCTGCTGCATTTATTCTGTGGGATTCAGAGAGCGGAGGCACCATGAAAGGCAGAAAAGGGTGCCCTGGGCAGACACAACAGAAAACCCCACTGGCAATGGAATAAAGGGTGCCTTTGGTTGGAAACCCTGTCTGTCTCTCCCTTTTGGCACCTACTAGCTGGTTTAACCCCTTGTTGATGATGTCTTGTGCTGCTCATCAGGTCTGTAAGTCAGCCAGGCTCTGCTTGGGCTCCACCACCACCTACAGAGTCTGTGTTAGAAGTGCCTGTAAAGCTCCTGTCCTTCACCATGGTCCCCCAAAGGACCTTGGATGCCCAAAGGAAATTCATTTCACAGGCCATGCCCTCCACTGTCTACCCGTGGGATCTTTGGTAGTGAGAAATGGGTATTTTTATAGTAGTCCATGTGGTGAGTGTGCAGGCAGTCTCTCTGTGCTTGGGATGGCTGAAATTCAAGGCTAATCCCGATCATCCAGCACAAGGTCTGCAGTCCTGGTCTGTGAAGCACCATGCTTGCTCCCACTCCCCATTTGGGGCCAGGCCAGTGTGGCCCTGGTGGCGCTGTGCCACCCCACAAGTAGCTGCTGGCCCCTGCTGTGCCCCACAGCACCTGACACCCTGCACGATGGGATGGCTGAGCTGCTGGCCATCCCAGAGCAACCAGGCACTCGTGCCTGGACCTCCAGCCAAGTACCCTGTATCTTGTAAGAGGTGGCGAGTTGTGGATAAGAGCAGGGAGATGATATCCCCTGCACAGCAGTGAAGGAGGGTGCGAAAGGAATGCAAAGAGTGCCTGGCCACAGCTTTGGGGAAGGCTTGCCCTTTGATGTGGGAAGGTGGGAGGGCCCCGGGAGCTTTGCATCGTGAAGGGGAGAAGGATCCGGTTCCCCTTCAAATGTCAGAAGTTTGCTGGCTGCCTACATCAGGACAGTATCTCCAGAGGTGCAACTCGCTGTCTGTGTGAGGTGTGTGATTACAGACATATGCAGGGAAGTGGGCTTGTTGGGCAAGTGCCACCTGTTTACCTGCCCAAGACTGGCTTCCCAAGGCCAAAAAAGCCTTTCCATAAGGATTTGTTTAAGCTTGCTGCCTGAGCTGCCTCCATACATCCAGGTGAGTGATGCTGCCCATCCACAACTGAGAGACGTCAGAAAATATCTGTAGTTCTGGGCTATATCTGTACATGTGACACAGGGCTAATCTTGCTGGTTCCTGCTCTGTATTTTTATCTTTTTCAGATGCCCCAAACACTTTGGGAATGGAAAAAAAAAGCCCCATCCCTCCCTAGCCTGTGTGTGCCCAATCATCTCTTTAGGCCTCGGGGCTGCCCACTGCAGCCAGCTGCCATGGGGTTCTCTGTGTGTTTAGCACCCAGGTGCCCCTGCTGCCCACCCCACCACACTGCCCATCTCCTGGCCAAGCCTGGTGCATGCAGCAGGAGGAAGGCGTCTCATGCCAGCACAGCAGGGCTGTACTTTGGGGCTTGCTTTGACACCTCCTTTGACAGCTGTTCTGAGAGCTGTTGGTGCACTCCATGCTTGGAGTATGTTGTGTGGTGGGACCCAGGCTAGAGGGGGTGTCTGGCTCTGCTCAACCCCCTGCCAGGACTGATGATGCCAGGGTGATAAGTGTCAGTTTCTGCTGAACATTCCCTACGGAGGCTCATGTAATCCCAAAACAATCTGGGATGCAGGTCAGGATGCCTTGCTCCCAACCTGTGTGGTAAGTTGGAGTTGAAAAGCTTTGGCCCCAGACAGCATTACCTCTGAATCATGGCCAAATGGGTCTATGGTGAAGGAAGGGTGTGATTGATGAAAGTCCTCGAGCCCTTGCAACCCTGTTCAGTGGGAGCTTTATCTAAGGGGAGATAAAAAGGGGAGAGACCTCACCCCTTAGCTGCAAGCCTTACTGACAGCTCAGGAGAGGCAGCACAAGATGAGAAAAATTATCAGCTTATGCAAGAAATTCAGTTCCATCACCTCTTCAGAGACCTTAAGGCCTGAGCCCTTCACCTTCATTTGCCTGTAACTCCTGCCTGAGCCATGGTGTACACTTTGGAAAGGTGTCCAAGCTGCCACAAACATATGGATACCAGGGAGTAGATGATTGTGTCATCGGCCTCTTCTCCAGAAGCAACTCCCACCAGCATCCCTCCCTGTCCATCCTTCTGTGCTCAGCTTTGATGCCATGAGTGCAGAAGCAAAAACCCCAACAGAGATTTATGATGGACTCATTCCTTTCAAAGAAACCCCTCACCTTGTTGCTCAGAGGCCTGTGCAGATGCTAACTTTTCTGGAAATGAAACTTCCTGTTGATCATCTCTACTTTTTTTCTTCCCAGCTTGTTTGCCCATTCCCCCTCCGAGTCCCCTTCTGTACGCTGGGCAGCTTGCTGGAAGCTTCAAGCCTTCTTTTTTGCATTGCAAGGACCTCCCATTTGGGAGAAGCAGCCTGGAGACTCCTGAGCAGATCTTGTTTGTTCTAAGGTGTTGTTGCTCCTGGGGATAAGAAACCAACTCCTACTTGGATTTATCTCACTACTGCAACTGTGGTGAATGGGGGTCAACGGCACAGGATATGATTGTTTCCAGTCTTCATAGACAAAATCAATTATGAGTCATAGGATCATCCTGAGTTATTTAGTGACTAATCTGAGGCTGGTCTTGAGGCTGAGGGCCAATTTCTTGTTGCAGGATTGGCTTCGCGTAGCTCTGTGTTGTGGATGTGCAGTGTAGACTTAGTTGATACACAGCACCTGGGAGAACTGGCTGAGCTGCCAGAGGAGGTGCTGATGAGTCAGGGAGTGGCACTGCCCTCTGAACCAGTACCCCACTGGGGTGGCTGGATGTACAGTGCAAGTGGCTGTGACTTTTGTGAGTCACTTTGTGGGACTGAGTGTGATCCACACCCTTGCTGAATTGTTGGGACCAGTCACGGACTCAGAGACATCCCAAGAGGAACAATTTGTGGGTTTAGGTTGTCTTGTTAACCATGTGCTGCTGTCCTAAATAGCTTAACCTGTTGCACTGCCTGGACTCTGTCCTTATCTTTACCCTCTGTTTTCTCTGACTTAATTTTGCCCTTAAGTTTGCAAATGTGTCAAGTAGGTGTGTTCCCTTTCTCTCTGACGTAGACCCCTCACATGCTTGTGGAGTCTCATTACATCTCCTCTGGAGTCATTTCTTGGCCAGTGACATAAAATGGATCTTCAAAGCCCATGGTATCAGCTCATCGAGCTCTGCCCTCAATCATTCCTCTCTCTTATATCCCAGCACCTTTCATATGTAAAAATAATACTCTTTTACTCTCAAAAGTTGTTTACGGCTGAACGCACTCAAAGGTGGATCACTCCAAAATCATAGAAGAGGCAGCTGGCTCTGAACATATCCCCTTATGTCTCCCTCTAGATGCATCTCTCCATGGTTGCTCTTTCTCAACCTCTTCTGGCAGTTCTGCTTTCCAGGGTCTCCCTCCCACTGCAAAGCAGCTTTGCCCCAGATACATTAGCTTATCTTTTCCCAAGTTAAATCTCATTTTGTTTCCTGCTCCTTTCTAATCTCTCTAAATCCTTTTGGAGGATTTCTCAGTTTGCTCTGGAATTTGCAATCACTTCTGCTGGAGGTGCCAGCTCGGGGAGTTCATGGGAGAACCTTCTCCTTGGTGCTGCTGAGTCAGGAGGGTGCTGTGGCCGCCGGTGCTGGGGTGGTGCTGGTGGTGGTGTCCACGGAGTGGATGCAGTGCGGTCCTGCACGTAGCTGTGCTCAATCATCTGGTGAGCCGTGTTTCTGCCTCACCATCTGATAGGGATTGCCTAGCAGAGCTGAAGGGACCGTGGGAGTCAGCGAGTCCTGGTCTGTAGAACTGAGCAGAGGTGTGGGAAGAGAGGGAGCTGCTTTCAGTTCCCGGCTGAATCACTGACACTTCGCTTGCCCTCCCTTGCCTTGATTTCTCCATGCATAAGACAAAACCCATCCTCCTTTTTGGGACCCTTGAGAGACACCAAGCGCCATTTACTACTTCTTATTTTATTTCCAGTTAGTTGAAGGTTTCCATCTTGCTGAAATTGTTAGAGTTCTCTGAATACCTTCCCCAAAGCAGGTAAGTCATTAGCCCCTCACCACACAGTCCCAGTGGCAGTCATGTGTCCCTGCTCCTCTCCATCATTTGAGAGAGAACCTCAACACGTGTTTGGGTACCAACAATGTCTCCTTCCACCTGCTCTTTAGAAGGAGACAGGAGCAAACAGGGTAGGGGGGTGGAGGGGAGGGGGAACAACAAGGCACAGCTCAGGAGGGGCTTTGTTGGCTGGGAGAGGTAGGACACAGTGCAAGGGTGATGAGGATGGAGGGTAAGGGGTGCCCTGTGAGGTGAGGTGGGAAGATGAGGAGGAGTAGGCTGGCTGTGTCTCAGGAGTGGGGTGGGGCAGGTCTGAGATTATGTGGCAGCCCCAGGAGCAGGGAACCCTCCCAGTTGTGAAACATCCTGCGCTCCCATGGACACATTTCTCACTTGTGTGATTTGCTTTGAGTGCTGGAAAACTCACGGTGAGGGTTTGCAGAAGGGCCTGAGCTTCCATCCTCTCCAGCACCTGATGAATCTTCCCTGGGCAGCCCCTTGGGCTCCCCCTGCCACAGAGAGCCCTGCTCCAGACAGGGGGGCCGTGAGATCCTGTGGCTATGGACGTGCAGGTGAAGAGGCACCTGCTAGAGCTCAGGATGGCCAACGCTGAGAATCTTGTGCTGCTTACACCAGCACTAGATCAGTGTGGTGTGAAAGACTACCTGCTTTTATCCAGCCCAAAAACATTTTGGTCCTTCATGCTCCTGGAAACCTGAAATCCAACATGACCAAGTATACTAAAAAGCTCAGAAGGCAAATGTGCCCAGATTGCATTAGTTTTCAAACTGCTGTGAGGTTCAGCTGGGCAGGTGGTTTGCCAGCAATGACTTTCCTTTCTAGCCTTAGATCCTGCCAGTGAGTCCCCTCGGGCATGCTTCATACTCTGCTCTTCCCATATCCCTTTACATCCAGGTTCCACCCTATTTTTAATCCACTCCCCATCTTCTGGTGTTGTCAGTCTCAGACCTTTCCTAAGCCTGGAAGGGAGCTGTATATGTGTCCTTGTCTCACTGTGGATATTTTACAGTTTCTCACCCAGTTTTAAGTCACTTGAGCTCTATTTGCCTCTTGGGCTGTAGATACACACAAACCCCAGACATCCAATCAGGGGTATCCACAGCAACTGCTAAATATTTTTTCCCAGAGGGGACCTTCAAGAAACGTTGGTGAAGAGGTGAAGTTTCGGCTGTTCTGTGCCAGGGTGCGTCACCTTCTGCCTATCCGGGGGCCCTTTCAGAGGGCTGTTACACTGCTTCATGCCAAAGTATCTTTACATCCCCTTCAGGCACCCCAGACATCCCAGCACCATGAGCCAAACCCATTAGCTCCTCATCCCCAGTGTCCTGGGATCACTCAGAACCGACCAGAGTGCTGGCACCCTGCGGCTTCCTCACTGGAGGCTCTGCTCCGAGCAGCGAGTTTTCACTTTTTCTTTAATCACATCACCAAGTTTTAATGCCCAGCAAGAACTTTGACCCTTATCCAGGGATTAGTTGTTATCCTTAAGAGCTTTCTGCGGCAAGCCTTATAAAAGAACTCCAGCTTTGGAGAATGCAGGCAAATCATGTCCACTGGGTTAATTTTCTTTATTAGCTGACTACCTCGTTTTTCCATCCACAGCTCTCAGATATTGTCTCCTTGCTCCAGGGGAAGGGCTGTTCCCATCAGTTCACAGGAAGTTCACTGCTGGGATTCTTGCTAACACCAAGCCACCCTCAGCAAGAAGGGGAAATCTTGGCTTTGGTGAAATTAAGGGGAAAATGTTATGTTCTCTCATCAGGCTGTTTCGCATCCCACCCCAGCACAATTAGGCAGTTATGGAGGGCTGCCAGACAGATCCTGTAAAGAGGCAAAATGTTTTAAATAGAGGCTGTAGAGGCAGCTGAGGTTAAGCAGGAGCAGCAAAATCTATTTGGCTGATTAGCAAGTTTCCTCATGAAAAGAAATGTGGGCATCTGTGTGTCTTCCCTCATATCCCTGCCATAGCCTATTTCAAGTATAATCCTGTTTACTGAGCAGGATTTCAGTAATGCATAAAGGGGGAATTCTGTTCTGGTTATTGGCTGTTTTTTTTCATATGTGTGCAAGGTACACAGATGCGAGAAAGCCAGGAGTACAGTGTGATTTGCTCCAAATAATTAGAGGCAGGATTCACAGGTATATTCTGGCTGCTTTCAGCCTTTCCCGTGACAGAAAGCAGCTGCACACCCAGCATTAGCCAATCTGCTAATAGGCTGTGTCACAAGACACAGCATCACCATGTCTCACAAAGCAACTGCATTGTCCTCCCTAAGCTTATTGTGTGAAATATCACGGGAACACCACCAAATCGTGTTCCACAGACCGTTCCAGACTAAACATCCACAGCCCAGCTCCCTGACCCAGATTGAGGGTCCTTGAGGGAGGAGAGAAGGCACCTTGCTTTTGCTGTGCCGAGAGCCCAAGAGGTCTGTGCGCTCGATCAGCATCTCCACGCAGACCTGCCTGTGTGAACAGACGCCAGTGCATCCAGAACCTCCTCATTTTCTCATTCAGATGATAAGTGTGTGAACATGCTAGTGACAAAAATCTTGTTTGTGGATATCTCTGAATTAGATCATTGGCTCTTTCAGTTCAGGCAGCCTGGAAGACACCAGAAAACAGTGGATCCTTTGAGTCCGGGGTGCTGGCTAGCACTGCATGACTGGTCTCTAACTCACTGAGGGTGAGAGGGTGTGAGCAAAGATGGAAGGCAAAATAAGGATGGGAAACCTGCTTGGAGGCTACTACAGAGAATGAAAGGAGTTTTGGATAGGATCTTGTAGCCAAGACAAACCAAAGCTGTAGCACCTATGGAAGATTCTTTTTGCCAAACCCTTCGTTTTACCTTGGTGTAAAAGAAACTCACCATGGGTTATGATGTTGTGCATTACAGGTGATTCTGTACCTCAATACTCCGCCAGAGCTGGGAGTCCTGGATTGTCTTCCCAGCTCTGTCCCTTGTTTCCTAATTAGTGCAGTGTCAATCACTACTCTGGTCTGTGCCTCAGTTTCCTCAGCTGTTAGTGGTGATAAGAGTGCAGTGATGATAACAGTACTGAGCTGCCCTGGGGCATGATCTGTAAGTGAATTAACAGTGAGGAGTTAAAGAAGAATTAATTGGAGTGCCCAGAGATTCCTCCATAGCGGGCAGTGAGTGGCAAGCAGAAGTTTTGTGTGCTGTGCCATGCACGGCTTTCGCAGCCTGTCCCTGGGCCTTTGCTCCTTGCTGCCTGCCTCCAAAGGAAAGTCACGCTTTGATTAGGACAAGCACTCATCAGTCACGTAATGTTATTTCCAGGTGTGCAGCAGGCTGTGTGGGCAGGGTGGAGCAGCTTCCCAGCTGCAACTCTCTTCCCTCGAAGCAATATGTAATGAGAGAATCCAGGGCTAACGTTCTCTTGGAGACCCCTGCATGTTGGACGTGATGACAAAGAGAAAGGAAAAAATTAGGAGAAACAGAACAAAGTGGGATGTTGCTTGTAGCACACTTGTG
>VYZQ01020290.1:0-25646 GCA_013400655.1 Mystacornis crossleyi
CATAGCCCCATACCAGCTACTATAAATAAAATAACCTCTACCCCAGCCCAAACCACCACACTCCCTTTTACCCTTCCAATTATCTCCTGCATCCCACAGCTGAAGACTGCAAAAGCATCTGCTTGTGGCTTAGCTGCCTGATGATGTTAAACCACACTGGTTCACAGTGGTGTGGTGCTGTTCGAAGGACAAGGCAGCAGCCAGACTCGTTTCAGTGTTGCCTTGTAAGGCTCGTTAAGTGTAAGCTGTCAGCCAGGTATTTGAAAAGGATGATAGATCAAGGCATTACAAGAATCTATAGAACAGTAACTCTCCTGTGCAGATGACCGACCAAGCATCTCCACATACAGAAATGGAGGGAATTCTATGCCCTGTTACTTCCTGCAACATACCAAGAAGTCTGGATTACATGAGTTGCATCAGTCATGCCACTCACTCACTCACCAGAAAGTAAATTCTCTGAAACTGATAAACAACTTGTACTAAAGTCACACCACACGACGGAATATTTTAGGTACACGGAGTTCTCCACTTTCCTTTGGTAAAAGTTAAATCGTCACTACCTAAACAAGGAATTTTGCAATGCTTTTGTACATAGGCTTAGATTTACTGTAAATGCTGGAATTATAAAGAGATGCTGCTCCCTTTTTTAGAAAGCAGCAGATAAACTGACGCGTTAAGATTGCCATGGAATGTTCTTTTACAGATGGCTTTAGGAAATGTCAGTTCCAAAAAGACATACATAGCCTGTAAAAATTCTTGAAAGAACAGGCATAAACCCTCAAGACACTCAGCAGATTTTTCTTCCATATCAGTACTCTGCAATGGACTGGATAGATTTTTAAAGGTGTTTCTCCTCAGAGGTAGCTGCACTTCAAGGGTCTCAGACTGGTGAAGCCCTTTCAAAATGGAATTTAAATGCACATGTAAGTAATGTAGAGAAAATGGTTTTCTGATAGTGATGAGGATAGATACATTAAAAAAAGATTCCTTCTGGAACCATGTCTCTTCGCAAAGAAAAGTCTAATTGCTGCACATTTTAACAGGGTCACTAATTCAGTTAAAAATGGAAATGTAACAGGGTCTAGGATTACTTCAATCTCCTTTAGGAATGCAAAGTGCTTTAAGAACATATTTTGCTTCCCCAGCTCACAGCAACCTGATAATAAGAAGAGTGGCAACTGTTAAAACTAGCTATAAGTTATGGAAGACGAGGATCTGAGTCAAGTGTAGCAATAATCCATTTACCAGAAACTGGCTTTTAATGGTCATGTATACTTGTAAACACTGTAAACTCATGTAAATTTTCACTTCATATTTTGTCTCATGCACGTACAGACACATGCATTTCACTTGTTTTAACGTATTTCTTTCATCTACCTGAAGGCGGTAAACCTCTTAGCATGCTTAATCTGCTGTCCTGTTTGGGACCAGAGACTATTCAGGGTTATTACAGATGTCCCTGTGAGTAGTGTGAACCCCAAAAGCCACTGTACAAAATGGGGTATATGGCTGGCAGTGATGCCCAGGCCTGTCTGAGACCAGGAGCAAGAAGCTGCCACCAGCTGGCTCCAGGTGATTTCTGGGTAAAGAAAAGTAAGGTCTTCTACATTAGGAATTTCCTGAGTAGCGTCACATCCACATTAACAAGTGGCTCAGTTCGTGAGGACTTGGCACACATCTCTCCCAAGGCAAGCTAACTCCCAGGTGTAGCTGTGTCACAGATGGAGTCAAGCACCTCATTTGTGAGAGGGAAGCTATAATATACTTTATTGACCTAACTCAGTGAGTTAAAAGAGTTCAGTGGTAAATGCAGCAGTGGTTTAACAAGATTTGATGGCAAGATAAACTTGATTATTAACTCAATACAGTGGTCAGAACTATCAGGGAGACCCTCCTGTTGAGTTGTGGGGCTCAGAAAGGACCCCCTACCTAACTAAACTTTTCTAAACTCCTTTTCAGAGAGGAACCTAGGTGTAGCTGGGTTCAATCCTAGTCCCAGTTTGGGTCAACAGTTTACAACTGAAGGATTACATATGCAAAATCTTTTAAATCACTCAGCTAAGGTTTCAAAGTTTAGCATGCTGAAGTTGCTAAAGATTTCTTAGTATCCAATGTTATAAGGACTCTCTAAACACTGAGGAATAACTTTGACATCCCCACTCAAGAGGAGATCCTGGCATGCAGCATTGCTCAGTAGGCCCTGGCCTGTCCACTGCCTAGGGAGAAAGATGACTGACTTACAGCTGCAAACCAGCAAGGTGTTAGGGTCACTATTCCAGACCACCCCCAGCTACCCTGTTGACATCTGCTCCCCAGATTCCAGAGAGAACTGGATGCAGCCATCACAGCCCCCACTGAGGGTTATGGCTTAACCCTGGTGTTGGGGGAGGACACTGCTACAAGATGCTGATGTGATTTGGCTCCAAAACCAAAAACAAAGGGAAAGGCAGCCAGACTGAGCTGAGGAGAACAGTAACACTGCAGACACAAAGGGGAGCCCCGAGTGCCTTTGGCAAGCTCAGGTAGACCAAATGGCAGGTTCTGGCAGCACCTGCTGTGCCTGAACTGCCTTGGCTGCTCACGACAGAGAGGTTGGGTGCACCTGGGGTGTGAAAACCCCCTGCAGAGCTTTATCCCACCTCTGGGCAGCAACTTATGTTTCAGGGAAAGACCAAGAACTCCAGTAACGTGTCAGCATCTGCTCTGGGCTCTTCAGGCAGCTGTTGGAGCTAAATTCTTGCCTCGCACCCCATAGGTGATCAGCTGGTGCCCCCAAGCAAGGAATTTCATTACTGATATCTTGTCTTCACCTGCCCACTTGAAAATGCTTAAGTGATAAGGTTTTCCAGCCTTTCTAAAAAGCCAGACACAAGTTTTGCCTTTGTGAGTTCCTATGTACAGATAAAGCATTCCCCTCCCTCCTTTTCTCCCTCTGATTCATGTAGTTCATACCTGGCCTGCCCTTTCAGCTGGGATGAGAGGGTCATGCTGCATGGCCAGGGTTTGCTTTAAGGGCAGCTCTCTGAAAATGGAGTGATATATTTTTTATAATCATAAGATACTTCATCACTGAACAATTCTGTCATTGGGAATATTAAAATATGATCAGAGATATTTTATTCAGCTGTTATTAAATAGTCATTAAACATTTCTGGAAATAATACTCCGCAGAGATCTGACATTGAAGAATAGACTGTCGAGGACCAGTCAGAGCCATGACTTAGAAAAATATAAACCTACCAAATGCACTAAACTCATCTTCATCATCAATTATCTCTGAGTTCCGCAGTTTTCTCCATTCCACGCAGGGTTCGCTCTGGGGTATCTGCTTCTATGCACACCACACCCAGGACCATGGTGTCTTATAGGCACGTGTAGCACATGGCTTTGCAGAGCATCACAGGAGGCTGCAAAAATACCACAAAAAGTCCATTTGTCTGAGGATCTCAAGGGTCATTTTTTAAATTAGGGATAACATGGCAGTTGTCTCAACCAATTGTCTACCTACAAAACGGTTCACCGTGCCAGTGCTAGTAGGCAGTGTCTGGGATCCATGGGCAGTGGAGTGACACAAACTGACTTGGGGCACAGCTCTCAGTATCAGTCTGACCTGTCAAATGTACTTCATGGTGGTTCGACCTGTGCTTTGCTGATGACTGTTCCTTGGCCAGTTATAAAGGTAACTATCTCAGGTGATTGTTTCAGATGCCCAGACTTTGTGTCTACCAGGCTCTCTCATTTAGAAGTCTAGGTGCTGCTTCTTCTACCCCTCAAACCGATGAGAAACTCCCGGCAGCAGGTTAAAGTTTCTTCTCGGAATGTCAGTGTTTTCACCTGGCGATTGATAAAGACTATAGGAGCTTTTGTGCCTCTTCCAAATCTATTCTCTCCATATGCAGAGGTAACAGTCTCTCATGTTGCAGTCAGGGGAGCACACAGCAGATTTTTCTATTTTTACCTAATTTTTATACGGCTTCAGGGGAAAATGTAATGCTTCCTGCTGTCCCTTTGAACTCTGCAGGGATTTTGTCTGCAGGGAAAAATCTCCTCTTATTTACAGACTAGTCCAGATTCCCAGGGCATTCAGACTCTCATTCCCAGTGCCAGAGATGTGGCTCAGTTGTAACCAGGCAGTTCTCCCAACTCCACTGGAAGTTTTGGTCTTCTACTCTCATACAGATTGCTCTAAGGGAGAACAAGTCTCCTTCTTAATGAATATGCAAAAAACCAATTTCCACACTCATAAGTCTCTCATCTGGTTAGTTAAAAGCCTCCACTGGTGGTATACAACAACAAGAATAACAGCTTGATTAATCCCCATCTACTAAACTGAACTAAAAGCTGTGCCATTTTGTCACACTGCAGTGACAGAGTCATCATAAAACAATGCAGCTCAAAAGGGCTCTCAAAGATTCAGAAGGTTGTAATGGTATCCCCACTGACCCAAAATATCTGGGGGTATGGTAATTTTCCTTTGCTAAAATGAACAGGGGACTGATTTTGATATTTCATTGTTATGGAAATATATTCTACTCAGGACAATTACATTTGGCTTCCCCCCTCTCCCCCTGAAGCATCACGAATATTTAATATGCTACACTGATTAACAGTGTTAGTCTCCTGTTTCTGGGATGATTTGTCTAGGTAACGTATGCATAGAGAATATGGCAGAGGAGAAACTGTGGTGTTTCACTATTGATCCCATCATCAGATTCGCCTGAGAAAAACTTATTTTTCCACAGGAAGGATCTCAAAGCATGAGTAAGGGTAGCCTTATCATTCCTTTGTGGGCTCTGCTTAATGACACTGATGTTTCTTAGTTGCCCCAGCCTGTGGAGACACCCATGCTGAGAGTGGAGCTTGAACTGCTAGGTGGGATATAGGCTGGACACAAGTTACTGGTGGAAAACTTCAGGTATCTCCTCCCAACCCCTGCATCTTCTTGGCTCTTTGTATTCATCAGGATGCCATGCAGAAGAGATCTGGATTGCTGTAAAAGCTGTTATGCCTGGGACTGAATAAAGAACAGGGCAGTTACTTCGCCAGTGGCATATTTATAATTTCAACATGATTTGGAGGGAGATTGTGAAAAAGACCAAAGGTCAGTGACTGCTTAGTCAGATCTATCTATCTGAAGACACCGACAACTATTTTTGTTTATATTAGGCCATCTGCTCCAGCAGTGCAGCTGGATTCTGCCAACTATACTGCAGCCGCTGCTGCACCCTGGCTTCAGGTTCATGCTCTGCCTTTCCTGTTGATTTTAACAAGGCAGAAATACCAGGACATACACAAATATGCATAATATCTGCTTTAATTTTTTTTACCATTTATTGTTTTGGGTAATGTTTACTGTCTTAGGGATAAGCATACAACTACAAAATGTGAATTAGTTTGCCTTTTTGTGTGGTTTTGCAGTTTCCATGTTCAGGCTGCATTCCAATTCTCTTTAGAAAGAAATGACAACATTTCAAATATCTTGTGTTTCTAAACAGTTTACCTGATTGTGTCTCTAAAACTGTTGATTAGGGAGTGCATATATATGTAAGCATATATATATTTATCCATATTTGAACCTAAGTTGCAGTTCAATGTATGCCTCAAACTGCATTTCCCACCCTGAAACTGTGCATCCCATTGCGTTAATCCCTCTTCCTCCTACACCATTTTGCTTTCAAATATCTTCCCTGAAAGTAAAAACCCACAGCATTTCCATTTAAGAAAAAGGGAAAGCCTAGCCTAAACATCCATACACCATCAATTACACATGAATAACATACAAAATAAAAAAACCCAAACAATCCAATTCTGAATGAGAAAAAGACTGAACACATGGAGGTGAGGATGAGATAGCATAAAATGAAACTTGCAATAACAAATCATGTCACAGTGATTTTTTTTTTTTTTTCCAGCAAACAACCTTAGGACTAATCTTTCTTAGAGACAATAGTAGGGAAGGAAGAGCGGAGAAGATTTGTATGACCAAACAGAAACCCGCATGGCTGTGAGTAAGATCAGACAGAATAATGGGTGTGTTTCTGACTGCAAGAGCAAGAGGACACTAGGATATATTTTCTTTCCAACAGGAGCATCCTTCAGCATTTCATGATGGATTCTGCTTGCGTAAGGGTTGAGTTTATATGAGGCAGCCTGCAAAGACTGTTGCCAGCTACAGTCAGTGACCCAGGAGTTCACTCCAAGTCCTGTGCTACCATATGCTTCACCCTTCCTTTGCTGATCCTCTGACACCTAGTATCCTTCTGCAACCTGTGGGTCAGATATTGTGCTATGTCGTCTCAAAGTATGTCATTTCTAGATAGGTGTCTCCCTCTGATTCTCTAGAGAAAATGATGGAGAAAAGGAAATTTTCCACAGTACCCCATCCCATTCACTTTTGTATACCATGTATCTCCTGTTAATTTCTCTTGGCCAGACCAATGAGGCTTGATGAGATGATGGGAAAACAAGTCAGCCTAGATCTGGTCTGGTTCATCAGTTAAGGAATTTAAAAATTCTCCCTGCCTAGTGGAACATGATATATTCAACCATCCTCCCCAGGACTTCTTGTGTAATGACCATATGGGAAACCTGCCTCAAACTAGGAAGACCAAGAAGCTTAGTGTTACCAGACACTCAGGAGCTGTGCAAACATTTCCTTCACCCTTTCAAAGGCATTCTGCCTTCCCAGACCTTTTCATTACCATTTTAATCACAGTGTAATAGTTCTTGTTTCTCTCTCCCTGTGACAATGCAGATGTAGAGTAAATAGAATGAATGGCAAATACATAATTGATGGCTTCCTGTGTAGCTTGAAGTTTTTTGAAACACATGATCCTGGTAGTCTGCTGGTTTCTACTCAAAAGCTGGAAATACCTACACTGTCTAAAATACCTTAACAAGGAAAGACCAAGGATCATGTCCTTTCAGATTCACACATGTATTACTGCAGTGATATTAATTCAGAATAATACATTTAATTTTCACTTTCAAAAAAGTACAGAGCCATTTGAATTCTTCATGAACACAACTCCACACCTGAATTTTTACATTCCATGGTACTTTTTCAGCTGCTTTGACTTCACACAGTGTCTTCTGGGTAAAGTGCAAGCTAGTAAGGGTTAAAAGCACCATTGATGCTATTCCCATTAGAATAAAGGAGAACTTGCTGCTGCTTCTCCTTGTGTGGGCATAGAGGCCTGTGACATCCTGACGGGTTTATTCTGTTTGATGCTGAAACTCAAATACAGAACTATGGCCCTTTTTTCCCCTCTATTCTTCTCCATCAACTTCCCATCCTCAGTGCCAATAAATTTTAAGTTTAACGAAGAAAGGAAACATGCTGGTGCATGAGGGGATAGGCTGTTTACCTACAGCAGCTGTGAAATACCAACCAGGTGCCTGCAGATGTACAGTGGGTTACCCTGTAGCACTAGCTACAATGTGCTAGCTTCTTTTCTTAATCCTGGGAAAGGAGGTTTTTCTGCTTTGAGAACTCACAGCCCTACGGACAGACAAAGGAAGAGAAGCAGGCGGCAACTCCCATAAGTTTATAAATTAATTTCTCCTCCTTTGTCTGGGTGAATGGTGACAGCTTTGAAGCCAGCTCTGGTCTCAGCCATGGCTCTGGCCTGCTGTGCCCCCCCTTCCTCTGCCCTTTTTTCTCCTCATTTCTCTGTTTAGATCACAGGAGTTTGTGGCTCTGCAGCTGCACTGCCAAATGAGACTCTGGTCACTTTCCTCAAGACATTTTTGCAGGATGAACACAAACTTGTGCAAAAAGACACTCCCTCAGAGTGGCCTGTCCAAGAAGGGCAGGGAGCTGCAGGAAGGGTTTTCACGTGGGACAGGGTGTGTCGGGAAGCAGGAGGTGCTCCTGTGAAATGTGGCGAGAACATGGTGGTGGCCGTGTGAGGGCCACCTGTGCTGCCGGGCTGTGTCACACACGGAGCAGGGCTCTGAGTACGGACTGCTGTGGCTGAAGAAGGAAGGGTGCACACAGAGCTGTGAGTCCTGGACAGACACGTCCTGCAAGGCCACCCCTTGCTGCCTTGATGGATGGCAATCCCTGTCAGCCCGTGCATGGGGATTATTCTTTGCAAGACTCAAGGAGCCCAATTCATTATAGCAAAACCTAGGTTTTTTTTCCTTTTTCCACTCCAGTGGAGCATAAATGACCTGAATAAATCCTAGTCCTTTGGCACATGTAATGCATGGAATGTGTTGCCGGTGCTGTAACAAGATTTATCTCTTGGTGCATGTTGTGAACACACATTTCTTTCCAGTCAGTAGAACTGTTATAGCTATAGACCTTGATTATTGAAAGGGGAGCTGGTTGGTGGAAGGAAGATATATAAATGTGATATACACGGTACACGTCAGCCACACCAGCTGGAAAAATCCATTTATTTCCACTGACTGAATAACTCACTTTTGATTCCAGTTTATACAGGTAGGAACATGATTACTCAGTGCCTGTCTCCAATAACTCAGCTAGTGTTGAGCTTTATTCAGTCTTTGTGGCCAGAGCCAGCTCCTCTCTAGAGCTCCATGCCAGCAGTTCCACAGATGTTCAGAGGTGAGAACTGGTGCAGACCTGCCCTGCTCCAGCTTTGACCTACATCTCAGGGCAGGTGGTGGATCTTGTGTCCACCAGGGGCAATGAACACATATGTAAAGGTAGAAGGAAATGGATAGGGACACAAATGGATTTGTCTTGTACTTGCAACCATAAAAAAAACATTAGTTTTTTGGTGGGATGGTGGTTATGGCACAGGAAGCAAGAAATTCCCTTTAAGGTGTTGGAAATGCCAGTCAGTTTTGCAAAGGTCCATCATGAGGCCTCTTGCTTGAACAGGGGCCGGGAACAGAAAGATCTGTGAATGACTAAGAAACAAAAAACCTCCACCTCAATGCTTCAGTGAGCCCAGCCTTCTTAGAGGAACAATTCTACTGTTTGCATGTGGATTTCAGGGAATGTGGCTCAAGTGCTGTTGCTGCCCCTGGCAGACATGGGCCCCCCAAATGGCTGTAGGATTCTCACCTCCAAGCAAGGGTGGTAAATGAGGCCTTGTGAACTCACTCACTGCTGCTGTGCCTCTATCCAGACTGTCTGTGATGTGTCTGAAGTAATTTCCACTTCTTTCCATCCTTCTCCCACTCTACCTGGCTGAAAATGAGCTCCAGCTGACTTTCTTAACCAAGGAAGAAATGTCTCCCAAATGCTGATAGCTCCAATCACAGTGATTTCCAGATAGCCTGTCCACTGCTGAGCCCAGAGAAGCGATCAGGGTAGAGCATCTATGTTTTACCAGTGAAGAATCTGACACACAGAAGGTGAACATCCTCTTAAGGGTTTTCAGCCCAGCAGTCACCAAGCCAGGTGTCTCATTACGGTATATAATGAAATAGTATCCCAAGAAGGGGAGGAAGATAAATATATGTCATTCAGAAATCCCCTGCTTACGGGAAGTGTCCACTAACAGGGCATCCAATTAGTCTGTGCAGCTTTATATTTTGCCCATCTGTTATTTCTAAGCTGGCCTCAAGTGTGCAGTTCAGTGCTGTAAACCTTTGGCTGGGACTGTTTTATTAAACTTTGTGGCCTGCAGCATCTGCCTCCAACTATGAGAACCATTTTGGAAACCTTTCAAATCACAGCACCAGTAGTTATATTTTCTGTGTTCCAAACGCAGTTTTGGCCAGGTTGGTGCGCAGCTTCAGGGAAATATATCCATATATCTGCGTGATCTCTTGGAAAGAGAGAGTCTGCTTTGCAGTTTTTATGCACTAGACTCTCCACCTAGCTGTGTCCCCCCACCTGGCTCTGCTGTCCATGCCAGTGAGGATCTGGAAGACCGGAGTCATAGCTCCTCATGCCACAGATGGTCTGCTCTAAGCACCACCACTCACCCTCCTGTGCATGCTTTGGCTGCAGACAGAAGATCTTCCTGAGAGCACCTCTTAGCACTTCCTCTACTTCCGTGACCTCCGTGTTGTAACCATTCCCAGAGTGGCCTCTGCTCCCAAGCTAATGGCTAATCCTGGTCTCTCTGTGAATACTCACTTGAGAGTCTTCTCTCACTTCTTCCCCTTCCACTTCTGCTAAGTGAATGGAAATAATTTCTCAGTTCCCCCTTTTCCTTTATTATCCAAGTCTGTAGGCAGAGATCAGGACATCAAGATAAACAGTGATCTGCCCTGAACTGTGGAAAGATGATTGGAAGCTAAGCCAAGGATCAGGAAACCAAAATGTCAGTGAAGAATAAGAGAAAAAAGAAGCACACCAAGATGCTAAGCCTGCACAAGGAAGGGTCCACAATATGCTCAAGAGCACCATGTCATGAAACAATAACCTTTATTTGTCTGTCAAGCAGTACTGGAGGAGCTGGTGGTCAGCTGCTTCTTTGTGTCTCCAGCCGCCGCACAGGCTGCCGCTCCCTGCTGCTGAATCCTCGTCTGGCCAGACTTTGTAAGTGAATTTGCCATTTTGCTCAGTGCTGTGCACAAGCCCAGCAGGTGATGAGGATCTGAGTGTACAACCAAAGTGCAAGGTAGAAAAGTGTTGCATGCAGATAAAGAGCATAATGAAGTCGTGAAAGAATATTGATTGTAGTGAATATTGCATAGATATGTCCAATATGTTTGTTTTCTGTAGTCATTCATCTCTGGGGAGCTTTTGGGAAGTTAATGCTGTGATTGAGACTGGTAAAAGGGACTTTTTCACTATTTTAGGACATATTTGGAGAATGTTTGAAGGTGATTGTTAGAAGATGTAAAAGTTGGGAGACAGAGGCTGTTAGGTGGGGCTGTCAGATGCAGAAACTAACTTCATGATATGAAGGACGTTTTCTTATGTTTTTCTTTTCTTGCTGAGCTTGTGTTGTGCAGTAATAGTAATTCTTTGCTGTCAAAGTATCTAAGACAGACACTCCCATAGGTTTGTTATTTTGGCCAGCTTGGAAGAAAACACTGTATTGCTTTAGATAAACAAGGGTTCCTTGCTTTGTCATGGAAAACTCATCCAGCAGGAGCTCTCAGTTGCTGCTTTGAGACATCTTGCTTTCAGATACAGTGGGGATATCAGCTTTGACATGTTCATTGCAGTTAGCTGTATTGCAGAGATGAAGCTGAAATCAGCGTTCACTGCTGAAGCCTTCCTTAGTCAGAATAACTCTTCTTTGGGAGATAGAAAGCATTTTCCTAAGTGAAAATTCTGATGCAGAGTCAGATTTGTACAAACTCTCAGTAAGCTTTGAAGCATTTTCATGTCTTCTCTCCTCCTCTTCAGTGATTTAAATTTTTATGATCTACTTGGTGAAACATACTGTCATATAAAAGATTTAAAATGAAATGTATCTTGCCTATCAGTGAGCATATTAGAAGGTATTTTCACATCTCTTTTTAAGGCACTGGGAAAAAGTTGGACACAAATGCTGAAACTTACCTGGTGGTTTGGAGGATAGATGCTCCATTCATGACTTGCTTCAGAAAGTAGCCAAAAGTAACAGCTTGTCCTTCCTGGACTATAGCTTTGTGCCAGGAAGGGGCAATGGCCGTTGTCTGTGCCACGTGTCAGCCCTAACCCAGTGCCAGGGCCCAGCAACTGAGACAGCTGGCAGGAAGGGAGCATGTGTCAGTGAACTGACTTTATATGGATCCTATTGTTGATAGACAGCAGGAATGGAATAACCCCTAAATGGATGTTTGTGATAAGTACTCTACAATATTTGCAGTTTCCAGCCTGGACACAGATGTTAAGGACATAATTTTCCATGCTGAAATACTTCCCAGCCCTCACAATAATCGGGGCAATAGGAAATATTTCTGCCCAGAGCAAAGAGGATTATGCTTTATGGCATATATATGCATAACACATGTTCATATGCTTTTATTAGCTGTCACCCATGCTTAAGGCCAAATGAGGCATGCCATTTTGCTAATGGACACCTGTCTTGGGAGAGAATTGTTCATTCACTGCTCACAGATGTGAACAAACATCTTAGACCGGCATCTAGGAATTTAAGGAACGAGTTGTGATAGTGCACCCAGACAGATGTCAACTTGGATTATTCAGCTGTACTTGTCTCAGAGACTACTACAGTCCTGCTGTATTATACACACCAGAGAACCTCAATCAGATAACCTTTGTAATCAGTATCTACTGGAGAATTGATATAGTGTACATTATCTCTGCTGTCATTTCATAGTTATTAAGTTATTTTTGCTGTCCCAAACTCTGATTATTTTTCAAGAAAGAGTTAGTTTTCTTCAATCAATACTTTTCATGACATTTTATGATAATAACTCACTTATTAGATAATGAATGTTCAAATTCTCTGTCAGTGTTTTCCTGGAGGGAAGAAAGGCATTCACAGTAAGAGAGATGACTAAAAAGCACACCAGCCATTTAACTAGAAAGGCAGCCTTTCCGCAAGTTGATCATGTTGCCGTAATAAAAGGTCACCAGCCATGGCATGTTTATGGGAATAGCTCTTCGGCAGGATATGCAAACCCACAGAATCTGACAGCAACCACAATCGCATGATGTGGGATGGCATCCCTTCTGCTCAGGTCACTGACATCTTGAATACAGAACTGAGGACTGAATTTAAAATACCCCTGAATGCCCAAGCAGTACTTCTGCAGGGAGCAAAGAGGGATAAAAACTGTGGTACTTCCTACCAGAGGTTACATGACCAGTTTCCAATGAGTGTTGTTAAGACGTTACTAATTGTGGCAACTTAACTGTTAGAGCAAGAGACAAATACAGAATCACAGAATCACAGAATTCTGGGTTGGAGGAGACCCGCAAGGATCATCGAGTCCAGCTCTTAAGTGACTAGCCCATATGGGGGTCAAATCCATGACCTTGGCATTATTAGCACCATGCTTGTGCAAGGACACAGATTATGAAAGCTGCTGATTTTTGCCAGCTTGGGAGAGAGTTATCAGTAGGGACATAGCCAGGGCTGTGAATTTTTGCATGGCTGGGTGCCATGCACCCAGTTGTGTGAAAATATAGTGTTGTGGTAGAAAGATGAGCTAAAAAGCAGTGATCACTTTGACCTTACTACTGACAAGAAGCTCAGAGCACCTCTCTGGGGGTCACTCTAACCTTCTGATAGGCAACAAGTCTGCTTCTGAAAGGTTGCCTGTGCTTATGATTGTGTTGAGCAAGTACTGCAGTGGAAAATAACTTTAATGGCTGACACTACATTCTTCTGTAACACCTGCAAATTGAGCGGTTGCTTAGCAAATTCTGAATGAGCTGTTCAAATCTTTTTCCTTTTTGCTATTGTGGTACTGTGTTCTATTCGAGAAGGAGAGATGCAGATTATGGTCACACAAATGTACTCTCTTACTGATGATTTTAGTAAAAACTATTTTTTAGTATAAAAGAGTAGTCTAACTGACCCTCTCTGGGATATTACAGAAGAAGAAGACCATGTTAAAATGACCAGTTCTTTCCCGTGAAACAGAATGCCTCCATAAAAGGACAGCCAGAAATTCACATGTAAAACTGGGATTTTTCCTAATGATAAATCTAGGTTTGAGTTCCCTGTAAGATACTCTCTTACCTTGTTAGGACTCCTGAGACTGATCGGGAGGAAGATCTCAGATGTTCCATGGCATGATTGTCACGGTCTACAATTAGAAATCAGAAGGCAGTACAGAGGTGTATAGAACAAAGTATACACTTAAAAACTCCAACATTCCCATACAGCCCTGGAACATACATGAATACTGCTAAACTCAGGATGAGTTGAAATAAACTGAATTTATTATGGATTTTAGGTTTCTGACTGATACCTACATACTAATGAGATGGACTCATTAAATGTGCATAGCTAGATAATTTACCTGGATTTTTTTGGAGGAGTAACTTATTCAAAACAGAAAGGATATTTTATTCAGAAAGGTTTGATGGTAAAATATTTTCTCCCAGCCAAATAAGATATGACTGAGGGTTTTCTTTTAATTAATACAAGTAAAACTAGTGAACAGGGAAATTAAATTCCTCCAGAAGTAATTTTGCAAATTTGTTTAGCCTGAGGTTAAAGCTTCATTTGAGGAAAAGGAAGGAGTAGAGGATCTATTACTGTCCATGCTCAACTAAGATTCTAGTGGAATTACTGTTTTGTAATAAAAGATCTATGTCTAGTTAGCCGTGAGCTGGGGCTTGAGTCAGAATATTTCATGTGAGGACTGATCCGAGCAGCAAGACAGAAACCAGAAAGTCTTCAGCCCATGCTTGAAACACTCATATGTGGATCATCAGCAATCCTGTCACCTTTCACATTCAGAAACTTATTACAGAATTTCGAAGTGAATTATTTCATTTAATGCAAAATTTGTGTTGCAACCATTGTCTCATTTTACGCTTTTGGTTTGCTTCTTGCTTCCCTCCAGGACCCTGTTCTCCTGATTGACCATGGCCTGCTGTATTAGCCAAAAAAATTTTGAGAGTGGAAGAAATAGATATGTAAAAACTGGGTGGTTTGGTAGTTGGATGGTCCAGAGATTGTTCCCCCTGGCAGTATGGATGGGACTGCACAATGTCGCAATGCCTTGGTCTTTGAAGACTCTTCCAAAAAAGCCTGTCCTTTCCACGTGCCTTTGCGCTCTGTTGTTTCATCCATGTTTAACATTATAGGAGTAACAGTCATGGCAAGTTCCCACAGAGTCAATCCTCTCACTGTTTCACAGTTCAATATGAACTCCAAAAGCATTTTAAATTATAAACTGTCTGTGACTGAAAGGGCCTCAGAAGTGAGGCAATGTGCCCTCAGTTATTGCTGAAAAGGGGCTCATGGTGGCTGGGGGTCTATGGGCCCCCCAGGACCTGTGCATGTGGCCTCATCTGGGGAGTTTCGGACACAGTCCCAAGCTTTGCTACTTTCCATATGGGAAACCACCCTGGCCATGTGAAACAGGTGTCAACGGGATTTTCACAGTGTCACAGGCACGCGAGACAGAATTGGGGATGCCATGTGTTGAGCATCTCTTATGAGCACTGCAGGAAGTTGCAGTCAGTCACTTTTCCTTTGATGCTGCTGTGGACACTGCCTCTGCCTCTTCGGCTCAAATCACGGACCACCCTGGAAGCAAATCACAGGGATGGTACATGAGGAACCATCAGGATTCCTGTCCATCCTTATGCTGTCACTCAAATGTGGCTCTGAATCTCTGCATAAGCCTGGACTATCTGGACTGCTTTCCTGTGCTTCAGGGCAGGGTTAGGAGAGCTCCAGGGATAAGGACATCAGATCTGCACCAAGCAAGCCACAGTGAAGTCTTCCTCAGCTCTTCCTAAATGATGATTCTTGTGGGTCCCTTCCAACTGGGCATATTGTTTGATTCTGTGATCCTGTAAACACTGTGTGGATGAGCTCAAAGCCTGACCTGCACAGTGCAAAACTGAGCAAATGAGCAGAGCATGTATGGACTCAGCAGGTGTGAAGTCACAATTCAGGACAAGGATAATCTAGTGATATTTGCCATGACATGGGAAAAAGGCCACCCAGGAGCCACCAGGGACAAAAATTCATTTTACACAGCCACAAATAGAGACTTCTCACTAGTGAATGGGTTTGCCTCTTGCAGATCAGCCAAGCACACATGCAGTGTCTGAGAGAGAGATGCTGATATGAATGTGCACTTCATAGCTGGCCTGTGTTCCCAGTGATGCCTTAGGTTTTNGTCACTCAGCTCAGGATTTTGGTCATCAAATGTAGCAGGGATGCAGCGGAATACTGCAAAACCAAAATGAACTCCTAAGAAAAGCAGTGGAGCAATAAGGTGTGTGAATGGTGAGTTTCCAGATGCTTCCCACCCGTGTGGGAAGGTCGTACCCTCTATGTACCACCACTTAGGGCATCTTGGCCAATGCATCCATCCTCTTAGCCTGTAGATTAATCTATGGCAATATTCAAGACCTGTCTCTTTTTTCCCTGTAACTATAGAATCACAGGTTGAAAGGTAACTCAGACAACCTGTAGTCCTACATCTTGCTTGCTGTTAAACTGAGAATCCATGGATGATCAATGCTGGTTTTGTTTCTACTACACTGGAGTATATGTGTTTGGGGGTTTTGTTTTTGGTTTTGCTTAATTGTTTGTTTGTTTGTTTGTTTCGTGGGGGGTTGGGTTTTTTGTTATTATGGGGGTTTTTTGGTTTTGTTTTTTTCTTAAAGTGCTTATGCTGTATTCAAATGCTTAATTATCACAGAGGCAAGCAGAATTCAAGTCTGATGTTGACACTGTTCTTTCAGAATTGGCCTATATTTAGGAAAAAATAGGACAGTGAAGGAATTACATCATGCAAAAAATATATATATACTGCCAAATCTCTCTGTTACTCCAAGGGTTTAAAAAACCTTGGAGAATCAAGTCTGTAACCTCTATTTTGTATAAAGGTACCGTTTGTATTTTTAAAAGCCTTTGTGAGGAAAGTGAACTTTTTTCTCCAGGGAGCAGACCAGTCAGAAGAAATGTATTAAATACAAGTTAAAATCAAAGGAAATTAACAGGGAATGGAGCTCAGTTACTTTTCTTCAAGGATCATATTCCTGAGGAAATTGTTCCTAGAAATATGGTATTGTCCAAGTGAAGATATCTGCTGTGTTAGTGTTTTCTAGGGCAGGTACTCCACTGATCCTTTCTTCACTGCCTTTTCCTCCCTGGAAAAGCCTGGCAGCTCTGCCTCTGGCCAAGCTGCTGACCCTATGAGCCACAGTCTCAGGCCTGTCTGTGGGGATCTGCCCTGTCCAGCCCTCGGTGCCACCCACCTCATTTTTGGGGGGAAATCGTGCATCTTTCTGCCTATTGTCCTATGCTGTCCCATGCCAAAATTCACATGCTTCCAAGTCAAAGTCAGGCACCCCTTGACAGGTTCCAAAATTCTTTTGGTCGGGTGCTTCCTACATTTTCAGGTGCAGTCTTCTACTTGCCCAGCCCTCAAAGCATTTGCTTCATGACTGTCTGAGCCTGCTCAATGACCACATGTAAATCAGTGAGTTGCATTATTTAGCTGTGGGTGTTGATCCAGAAGGAGACTTCACTAGACTGAACCCATTACACTGTATGACTTGGGAGGAAATACTAAAATGACACTCTGTTACAGAAAAAATGTTTTATGTTTTCTGATTCACCCTGTCTGATGAGACTGACTGATGCAGGTAAATTAGTTGAAAGTTAATTGCCAGTGAAAGTTTATATCAACACTTTTTTTTTTTTAACCAAAATTTTGAGATTTAGAATAATTTACTAATGAGGAAGACAGACAGAACATGTATTTCATCATTTAATCTGTATTTCATCAATTAATCATGTATTTCATCATTACATATAAGACATGTAATACTTTAAATAAAAGGGTTTTTTCTTAAAAATTCCTAGCTATCAACCCTTAGAAAATTTGACTAAGACCTTCATCTGTCTTTCAAGGCAGATCATGTGGTACACACCTCCATTTATTTCCAAAGGATGTGTACCTGAGAAAGATTGCATGAACTGCTGGAAAAGTCGGTTAATATTTTCCTTCAAGCCCAGCAGTCTTACAGGTGACTTATGTTATTTGTTTTCATGAAGATCTCGCCAAGATAAAACACCTGTGCTTTGAAATTTTTCTGCTGAAAAGATGCTTTCAGTGTAAATGATTTGTATTAGTCTGTTCACACTCCCATGTGCATTCATCTTGCTTACTCAAAACTATAAACATAGAAAATTACGGACTTCAAAATCCAATTGATTTCACTTTGTTACCATTATTCAGTTATCACTGAAACCAGGACTAGGATCCCTGGCTCACTTGGAAGGCTGCAGGGGAGCTTGAAGTTTCTACATATCTGGAGGTTTGAAATGGGCCTGATGGTTTTAATGTTTCCTGTGCTATGCAGCAAATCGTACTACCTCATCAGATCTCTCTTCTGACCTCTAAACTATGCAAAAGTGATGACAATTCATTTATAGTTTGTTAAAATAATGGATTTAAGACTGTTGGTTCTTAGAATATTTGTTCTTCCCAAAAATCTGTGTCCTCCATAGGAAATGGGCACACATAAAGAACTTCAGAATTATCACAGACCTTACACAGGTCATGTTTAAATTGCAAGAGACAAACAAATCTTGTCTTGCTGGTGGTCAGACCTTACCTTCAGAAGTAGAGTATGTAGAAATGAGGTCTCTCCATTATGCAGAGTTTCTTCTGTGTTATAAAATCTGCATATTCTTACCATCCAAGAATTTTGCTTTCCAATATTATTAACTGTAGTACATAAAAAATACTATGGAAAATAAAGCTACGCTATTTCACTTTGACTGCATTTTTCCAAAGGAAAGTAATTACATTAGCATTTTTCTCCTGCATTTACTCTCAATGGAAATCAGTCTCTGATAGTCATAGATTAAACCAGCATTGTCTCCCTGTTCCATGGCTTTCCTGGGTTTATTGAATCACAGTTGCACTATGGTTATACTGAAAAGTGTTAATTTTTTTCCCCTTTGTACAAATATCCTGTCAGTGCAAAATCAGATATTGTTAACCTTTGCACTCTTCAGTATTTCTAATGGCTACCTCCCACTTTGCCTGCAAATGTACTGTAAGTAAAAATTACTTTCTTCTTCTATCATCGTGATTTTTCACCTCACTTGGAAAAATATACTGATTGTCACCTAAAAGCTACCACTTCTAATGCTGAGTGGCTGATAGCAATTTGTCAGGAAAGTGAATTTGATCAGTTATGTCTTAGGAAAAGCAAGGAGGAATGCGAGAGATGAATTAGTACTCAGAGTACAGCTCTCCTGGATGTATAGAAACAGTGCCCAGTAGCTCTCTCACCTTGCAGTCTGCAGTGGGATCTTAGCACAGACCTCCTGAGAACCACAACTGGGCAGCAAGGTGGGGATACAAGGCACACACACAGCTGCAGGCTGCTCCTTGTCCCTGCTGAACTGATTCTCAGGAGACTGGGGAATGACACAGGCAAAGCCAATGCTCAGCACTTTAGTGCTGTGTCAGCACGTATTCCCACTCGTTACTAGTGGTAGCAATGGAAGATCTTCAGAGATCTTCAGGTAATGGTGTCGGATTTGAAGTATCATGCACATGGGGTAATTTTTGGATGTAACCCATTTCATTCAGAGACTTTCCTTCTAGGAATTTGTTTACAAATAATACACAGTCATGGGACGTCTGTAGTGGGTTTTGTTTGTTTGTTTGGTTTGTTGGTTGGTTTGGTTTATTTCTTTGGTTTAGTTTTTTTCTCATGATCGTGTTTCAATCTGAGAGGTTTTCTGGGGATGAGCATACATGGTTGGCCTGACTGGCTGGAGCGTTGACGAGAATCAGGGCACGTCTGCCATTTAGAGGGAACTGGAGAGGCTGGAGAAATGGGCTGACAGGAGCCTTATGAAGCTCAGCATGGGCAATGTCAAAATCCTGATCCCAGGGAAGAACAACCCCAGGCACGAGACAAGCTGGCTATGACCATCTGGGAAACAGCTCTGCAGAGAGAGACCCGAGGAACTGCAAACAGAGCAGGAGGTGGAAACGTGCTCTGGCAGGTGCCCGGTACTGAGCTATATCATCAACAAGAGAAGGGACAGGAGGTTGAGGAAGGTGATTCTGCCCCTCTGCTCATTATTGCTGAAATACAACTGGAGTTCCAGGTCCCGTGCAGGGCTGCCCAGTAGAAGGGAGACATGGGCATTCTGGAGCAGGTCCAGGGAGGGACCATGAAAATGGTGAAGGGACAGTAGCATCTTACGTAAGGAGAGGCTGCAAGAGCCAAAACTTAGTAGCCTGGAGAAAAGAAGACTCAGGGAAATCTTACTCAGTGCCTAAATACCCAGCCAGAGAATGCATAGAAACCAGACTGTCTGTGGAGGGGTTCTATGGGAGACTGCGGGCAACAGATATGAGTTGCATTAAGGAGAAGAGAAAATCTGTACAGCAACAGTGGTAAAGCACTGTCACAGACTGCCCAGAGAGGCTGTGAATCCCCATCCTTGGAGGTACTCAGAACTCAGCTGCCTAGACCCCAGACAGCCTGATCTGCATAGCAGTTAGCCCAAGTTTGCACAGGAGGTTTGGATCAGATGACTCCCAGTCTTACTATGCAGCCTATGTAATTCTGTGATTTTAACATCCTGCAAGGTCAGTTGTCAAATGTGTAGTTTCAGCTGTGGAGGAACTTATAAACTGAATGTTTTGCTTCTCATGAAAAGATTTTTCAAACCAATGAACAAAACTTGTTTATTATGTGAGGAGTTAGAATGAGAAAACTTGAATTAATCAGTATGTTTATTAGTATATTCCTTAGAAAGGTGGCTTTGGTCTGAAAATTTAAGATGTATAAAGCAAAAATGAATAGTGTTTACTATACATTCTTAGATCCCCAGCATTGACAAGGGACATACTTCATGGCTGTATGAACGTCTGGAGTTATCTTGTATAGAGAGATAAGCCTCATCTCTAACCTTTGGCATGTTCTCTCCTGCTCATGTGACCTAGGAAAGTCTTTTTTTAGCACAGTCTATGTTAGTTTTGTTTTGTTGAAATTACTTTACTTTTTTTCTCAGACTGTGGGTCTATGGTGCTGTTATTTTTTTCTTCCAACCTCACAAAATGGTGTCTGTTCAGTGGGGAGCAGCATGTTACGTGCTTGCGACAGTGTTGACAATAATCCATATGATCTCCCCTAAAGTGTTCTGCCTTCTCGTGACTCTGACAAATCTCTATCACTTTGTGCTTCAGTGCCACAACTGTGAAAAGAAATGTGTTCCTGTGTCGCCCCTTGGATGTGCATTTGAATCACGCTCTATCTTGGAGCTGTCACAACCTGAGACCACAGCTGGTCAGGCTGAAGGAGGGAGGCAGATATGCACTAAACATTTTTACTGTCTTGCTGTAGAACTCCAGGCTATTATCACCTGCTTCCCAATTCACTAATCCGTTCACTCAGTTTAAGCCTTGGATGTATTATAGACTATTGTACCTAAACACTGTGAGCAGCGATGATAAACACCAGCCTGAAAATAACCATGAGCCCTGCTGTCTGTGGTCAGCATGCTCTCACGCTTCCAGAGCCCGAAGGTTAAATATAGCGCTCTGCAGTGCCAGCCTATCTTTCACGCAGCTGATGTAATTCTCCATAGCCTATTAGTTTCAGTCTTTCATTTTGTTTTCGCATTATGAGATAGTGTAAAAACTGTTGCCCATATCAGATTTTTAAAACGGAACCTAATCAAACACTCTGTTCTGCATCCAGCACCACAGTCAAGATGCTTTAGCAGCGTGGTGACTCAGGGTAAAGGCTGACATTTGAAAAATATTCACATCATGCTAATGGTGAGTGGGTAGCTCGAGCAAACAGGAGAAAGTTAACTACGGAGGGGCACGAAGGAAATTTAAATTGACAAAATCTTCTTTGAAAAAGCCAAGGACAAATCTGAATACAAAGTGCTTCCTGTAGCTTTTGGGTTTAGAGGAAAGAGGGGTTCTTTTATTTTTTCTTCTGGGGCAGGAGAGAGGTTGTGTCTTGTGAAGGCTGTGCTTGCTAGCTTTGTGCAAAGAACAGTGAAGAAGTTAAGAAAATTACTATCTCGATAGCAATAACCCTCCACTGGGAGACAAAGAGAAAGAAATGTTTCTCCTTTGCTTATTATTTCACAGTTGAACTTTTCAGTTACTTAGATTTGATTTTGCTTATGCTCTTAGCCTTACACAAACAAGAAGCCAAATAAAACAAATCCCAAAGCATATAGCGTTGCATCTCCCTGGCAGACGTAATTTACAGAAACAGTAGGCACACTTCATGAGTTCACTGTGCTTTCAGAAGCATTTCCAATTCCAGCTACATTTCCCATGCTTAAATTGGGGCTCTGGTAGTCCCTCAGTTGTCAGAATTAACTTTGCAAGTGCATACGTACTGCAGAGCAGCAAAGCTTAGCACAAGCAGTAAATCTGCTCCAGTGAGGTGGAGAGACCCTGCTGGGAGCCTGACACAACGGAAGCTAAAGCCCGTTTTTCTAAGAATCAGAGATTTTATTTGGGTCTCAAGGTAAAAATGGGGTGCATCTGTGTGGAGATGTGCACATACACACCGCATGTGCCAGACGCTGTGGTCAGTGCTTCTTAAAGCTACTGATGCAGGACAATTCCCTTCAGAAAATATGATTTTTTAACACAGATAAAAAACCTTTCAGATCAAATCTTACTTTTTATTATTTAACTAAAAAATCTGATGATGTAAACAGAAAGGTGAAAATTGGAGCCTACATTTCATAAGTAAGTACGTCACAAGACCACAGCATTCATTTGTCAGGTTAAAATTGATTTTCTTTCAGCAAATGAAATACTTTCATTTCTGTTGAAAATGCCAACAGTTTTAGTTGGCATTTCCCATTTTTAGCAGAGGCATTCTTCTTTCCATAGATTTTAGCATTCTTCATAAACAGTCTAATTCAGTGCAGAAATTAATTTTAAAATGCTGCCATTTCTCACACGATGAAAATCATATTTTTCTGAGCTAGCTCAGCACTAAATATTCTTCCCGGATTCTGGAGGATGAGAAATATTTTAGTGTAGTAGCACACCAGAGACGCCTCATCTGGTACAAGGCTTAAGTGTCCTTATTAAGAAGAGCTCCCAGAACCAGTTACCACTGCTCTTCTGTGGAAATTTCTTTTGCCTTACTGAAGATAACAGGAACCTGACTTTCTTACAAGGCTCAAACAGACAGTAAATCCCATAATATCTCCCCTGTTGTTTGCTTTAACCAGTCCCACAGTCCAACTTCAGCTTTCAGACATCAAGGAGAAATGTCAGCCAGTTACCCTGTGCCAGCTCAGAGGATGTCCCAGGTCAAAAAAGGAGAGGAATAGTAGCCTGGCTTAGACAAATCAGCTTCGGGCTACTTGAAATACAGGAACACAAGGTGGGAATATAGAGGATATGAGGATGTGTGTCATGGTGTGCACCTTCCAGTAAACATGAATAGCTGGCAAAGCAAACAAATGCTTGGCAACCAATGCCTGCACTACCTTCAGCTGTTTTCAAAACAGCTCAACAGGACCCCATGTAGCAGACTTGTGCTCCCCAAGTGCCTCTGAACTGAGAGCCTCGGGGTTGGTCATGGGCCTGTGTGTTGCCTTTCAGGGCGTGTTTCTGTGTGTTGGCATCATGCAAAGATGCAGATGTTGGCAGCACAGTTCTACTCCAGTGCTTTGCCCGTGGGTAAGGCTGGAGAACCTTTTGGTAAACAGAGATTGACAGGAATCTCATCTTCTGAAAACAATAATTTTATTATTTTTACATGCATTTCAATTTAATATGTTCATTGTTGATAAATGGCCACTCTTCATTGCTAAGAAAGTTCTCTTGTTCTGACTGCTCATCAGATCAAAGGCCTAACAGATGCTTAGGGTGTCACTGACAGTCAGTGGATGGAAGTAAGCACGGGTATTAGTCTTCTATGTTAAGATGATGGCTCTTCACTGAACATTAGGGAGAGTTGAAGATTGTTTTCCACAGTACAGAGAGAAGTGGTTGAAAATTGTGGTTTACCTGGAAAAAAGTTGGATAGTCCTAGACTGCAATTTGATGGTGAATCTGAAACGTTATATCCCAAAGTTGCATGTTCATACTCACTTTCCCTTTAAAGTTTATGTCCTTTCAACAACTTTTGTGGTGGAACATTGTTTTCTCCTCCTGGGTCATGTCTGTGGAGGGGAGGAAAGAGAAAAGGAAGGAGGAGCTTTGAATATGTTCAGTGTGGTCTCATAAACATGCTATGGGCTTTGCAACCACTTTTGCTTGAGTGAACAGGAGTTAATTTAGTCAGAGAAATTAAATAGAATGTGGACTGAAACAAGGAATTTAGAATTATGGAAATTTAGTTTTTAAGTATATGCTATTGTCATGGGCTATGTAATCCAGTCCCAACAGAAATGATCACTGGCATGCTGCAAAATGTAAAAGTGTAACACAGTTGCAATTAAGTTTTATAATATGAAACTGATTATCTTCTTTTTTCTGCTAATTTTGCAATGAAAATCCACATTTTCATGAAGAACAAAAGAATAGTAAAACAGAATATTTGTCTGGAGTAAAATCAAGTTGTGAAATAATTCCAGACTTATTACTGTCCTCAGGCCCAGTTCTCTTAATTGAGAGTACGTGATGGAGATGGATGATGTTTCACAGCTGTGTTTCTGTCTGTCAAGAGAAATAGCACCTGATACAGGAGCCAACCTTCCAAGAGTGCTAAAATGATAAACTGATACCAAAACAAGAAATGCATAGCAACTTTGCCTGTGCTGGGCGACATACAGTGTGACAGTACAATGACTTTGCATTCCAACTCTCATCTTTGGGGAATGCTTGCCTCCATGGTCCTGAAGAAAGAGTGCCATATGAATATCAACCTTGGTGGCCTGCAGAGGCTAGGTCTTTTTTTTGTACATATGATGTACAAAACCTCCTGCAGAAGTTCATTGGTTACCCACCCTAGGTATCCATTCTTGCTGTTCATCTGTGATTCAAGCAGTCTGTAGTGAGGAGAATCTGCCAAAGGATGAGTGGGCTGGGGGGACTCCAAAGCATGAGTCCTTTCTCTTTGGCTGTAGGGAATGCTATTGAGCTGGCTGAAGTCTTACTCTCTCACAGTGCATACCAACCCTGTGGACAGCATTTGCTCTTCAGCTGTATCACAAAACACCTCTATTGTTTTTACTGGGAAAATGCAAGATTCTGCTGGCTGTATTTATAACATTGTTAAAATTTCCTCCTTGCTGCTCAAGTCCTTTCAACATTATTGGGATAACATCAGAAGTGCTAAGTGAAGCAAAATGCTACCTGCGTTGAAGCAGGAAGTGGGAAAATCTATGGGGCCGGGTTTGTTGGATGCAGGAATACTCAGGCTGTCCCTGCAAGTGCAATGCCCTGATGATCCATACTACGTGTTAGTTACTTCTGGCTGGACAAGGTAACTTCTGTTCCTCAGAGCACTGTTTACCAACTAGACTTCCAAGCCAGCTGAAGTAAATGAAGGGCATGGAGTACAAAAAGCAAAGCAGGATTAGGTTTAACAAAGGTGGAGCAGTTTAATTCCAGCATAAAACGAAAGGCTGCTCAGTGATTATAATAGTTACTTGTCACTCTCTAGTCAGGGTTCAGTTCCTGGTTTGATCATGAACATTTAGTAGTCTGAAAGATAATATTGATTTATTTTGCATGATCATGTTCATATGACTCAGTAACTAAAATCAAAGGAAGATAGTGTCCCATGTGTTATCAAGGTCAATGTCTTCTCTCTGAAAACCAGGGTCTTTTAAAGGTTTCTGAAACTAAGCATCTCCAAAATGAAGGTAACAATAATACTTTGCCATACTTGAAAGTTTTTTGTAGCATTGTCATAGAGATTGTAGTTAGAGATTTAAGAGAATGATATTGTTTTAAAGTTCTTTTATACTGAGTGTATAGCTCTGAACATATCCCAGTACTAAGAGGAAGCAGGACTGAGTAGTTCTAAAGCAGGTGAACATGACAGTTTTAGGAAAATCATATGTTAAGAAACAGCTGGTTTAATACAACAGTTCCTGCAGCACCCACATTATCAACACACTGAAGAGGTGCCCCCCGTG
>VYZQ01020294.1:0-27928 GCA_013400655.1 Mystacornis crossleyi
AGCCACCCCACTGCAACAACCCAAGGTCATGCAGCAAGTCAGTAGTTTAATTAGGATTTGATCTCAGAATTTTTCTGGTTTTTGGCTACTTGCTCTAACAAGCAGCTGCCACAACCTTCTAAAGATATTTATTTAGGTGGTCTGTGGCCAAGAAGGAAACTATTCCAGGCAGCTGTGCTCACCACTCATTCTGTTACTCCGAAATCTAGATAAATCACCACACAATTAAATGCTTGGATAGCAGTTTCATAAGAAGGGATTTAGGAGTTACAGTGGGTTGCAAGCTGGACATGAATCATCACTTAGGTGTTGCACAAAAGGAAACTCCATACTAGGATTATAAGCAAAACTATGACAGGACACAGAGAGAAACCTCTGAGCTCAGCTCAGCACCCTCAAGTCCTCTTTTAATTTAAGTCCACTTTTGGGAAACACACTTGGAGAGACACGAATGATTTTGAGAGAACCCAGGAGCGAGAAAAAAAATTATCAGAGACTGAGAAAAACAGCTGACAAGAAAAAAAACTCATCAAATGGAGAATTCAATCTGCTCACCAAGCTGTGGTGAGCAGGGCAACAAGCCAAGGGATTACACTGCAACAAATAAGGTATTTCTTAGAGAGCAGAGAGAACCTGCAGAAAGGGGAACAATAGAGGGGTAAAATGGGTTCATTTGTCAGCCACCCTGTTGCAAGAAGCACAGCAGACACTGAAATAAAGCAGCTGAACTGGATTTTGTGGTTCTTCCCAGCACTGCAGTGTGCTGGAATGTACTGGTATGATGAGACCTTAACGACCATTTATGCATTTCAAACACCAAACTATACTTAGTGTGACCTCTCAGTGGCCATAAGTGTCCACAAAGTACTGGAAAATCACTGCCCATCTCTCTCCCACCCACACTTGGGACGATGTTATCAAAGTATCCATGCAGAGCTGTCCTCTGATAGACAACTCATCTCCTTTTTGTGGCACACCCCAGGCACAGAACGGTGCTTTTGTATTTGGTGAAGCCCAGGGAAGTTTTTCTCAGCCCATTTCTTCATTCCACTTATATCTTTTCCAGTGGCAACTCTGCTCTGCTGTCAAACAGATCAACTATTCCACACAGTGTGGTGTAATCCACCATTTGCTGAGGATTTAATCTCAACAAATAGGTCATTACTGAATGCTTAGACAACAGCAGCGCTTTGTTAGGATCGACTCCTGAGGAAGATAACTTCTGACTGACCACCTGCTGGACTCTGAACCAGCTCCTGGTAGTTAGATGCCATAAGATCCATATTTCCTTAAGGTACAAGTATATGAGAGAGCCCAGGAGAAGCTAATGGAATTAAGAACTTACATTCCCATGGATTTCCCCAAACCCCATTCCCACACACAAGCAACCCTCTGTGGGTGAAGAGACCAAGCTGTAGCTTTAGAGAACAGTTTGGGAGTGGGAAGAAAATACATACAATATTTCATTCAGAAGCACCAAATCAGATCTCCACAAACAAGAGGAATTAGGCTTCAAGTGATATCTTGTAAAGGTGTTGACACACAGTATGCCTTGGCAGCCCAGCTGGTAAATGTGGATGTCATTCAATGCTCCGAATTTCCCAGTGAATGGCATGCCAAAATCTCACTAGAATAAGAAATTGTACACCAAATGCCAATCATCCATTATTTTCTAATTCTCTAAGGAGTATTTTTCATTCAGTTTGGCATTTATAGAGGAAAAAAACCACCGCGCTTCTATGAATGAAAATTCTGCACCTTCATATCAAGGCAAGGCTGACACAATGTGTGCAGCCAGGCTTTTCTGAGGGATGGCCATGTGCAGGATATGGAAACAGGAATACTGTGAAGGAAAACAAAAGCCTCATTAATGTGCTATTGAATTTAACAAAGAAATGAAAGTGAAACTGAGACTATGCTCTTATTTTTCCCTGTTCATTTTTATTTTCTAGATTATCAGTCTAGGAGGGAGAAGGAAAAAAAGCAAGTGCAGAAATACCTCCAAATGCCATAATCAATAACTCAAAGTGACTGGAATGAATAATGCAGTATCTTGCCCAGATTTTACATCTGTTATAAGCTGCTTAAGTAATGTATTCTGAAGTGTAGAAGAACAATCACAATGTCTGTGTGCATGTTAGTGAGGGGATGTTAGAAAATAGAAAGAGCACATAAGAGTTGGAGGGAAAATTGATCTCCTAAAAATAGTAGAGTATCCCATCTTCTTGATTTGAGGGACATTGTTTAAAGTAATTGAAGTGACTTTTGATATCAGTTTATTTGACTCCTTCATTTCTTGCTCATCTGCTGCAACACATACACTGAATTTTCCTTCCACCCACAACAAAATCTGACCACCCAAGCAAATACTCAAATTGACCAAAACTTGAGCTTATGTGAAATATTTTCAAGAAAATTAATCTTTCTAGGAAACTATTTTACATATTTTCAACAATTCTACTCATTTCAGTGTTATGTTTTCAATCAAGTTTTTTTCAAAACTGTACTTCAGTTATCAATATTAATATTACGAAGAACTTGGGGTGGAACAAACACTGTGTTTGACCTATTTTTTGTCCTTTTTTAAACTGTGTACAGCAGTCAGTTACTTGTACTCTGCAGACAAACATCAGTCACCCAAAGCCTTTTGTGAAGTGAATTCTACCTTACATGTTTGGTTCATGTTTTGTGCTTTCCACTCCTGGAAGCAGCAAAATTTAAAATAATTCCAAGGGTGCAACACAGATGGGAAACATGAAAAACAAATGTGCGGCCCAGGTCAAGGGAAAGGCAGACCCAAGGGAAGGTGTCTGTCCTTACATGGCCATGTGTTCCCTGGGCTTTCAGCTTCTCCCAAACTGCAGAGCCGAGCTCGTCTCTGAGCTAGAGCAGAGGAGGGAGCAGGGTATTGTCCTGAAAGATGCTAAGGACATCTGCTGCCCCAGGCAGGAACACTGAGCACAACGTGTGCCTTGAAAAATGTCAGCAGATAAGGGATGAATGAAGGTGCGTTCGACCGTCATCGTGCAAGGGCTTGGAGCAGTCAGAAACTCAGAGAAAAGGCATTTATTTTTCCCCCTTTTGTGTGTTAAACTGTTGTTTCTCATAGGGGCAAGATGAAGCACCATCAATTCTGCCATGGACCTTCTTTAAGAAGAGTAACTTAAAATATTATGGACATGATTCAGTACACTAATATAGTATTCTCACCCAAATCAGGGGTTATCTCAGCATAATACAATACCTAAATCAACTCCAGCCTGTTCTGTTCATAGTGAACATACAAATAATCCAAGTCAGTGTCTGTATAGACAAAAGGACTCATCATATCTTGAATTTTAGCAGCAGCAATCTGTCTATTTCCATTTTCACCATGCCCAAGAACCCACAGAACTATAAAATTATTTTCAGGACAGCAAATGAAGCAAAAAAAAAAAAAGAAAAAAAAGAAAAAAAAGAAAAAAAGAAAAAAAGAAAAAAAAAGAAAAAAAGAAAAAAGAAAAAAAAAAGAAAAAGAAAAAGAAGTCGTGTATTCTTGTGGCTCAAATGGATTTTAAATAATATGCCTTTTTCTCATGGAGAAAGGAAAATAATCCAAAAAATCATTTTCACCCTATGTGCAACCTTCTGCTCCTAAAATAAAGTATTGGAATCATAGTTTGAGTAAAGCTTAAACAAACAAACAAACAAACAAACAAACAAACAAACAAAAAACAACGAAAAAGAATACTAAGATTCACAGTATTTTCAGGGAAGTTACTTATCCAGTTGTACATATAATCGTGCATGGCTAAAGCACACAAGAGCACAGGGACCCCCCAGCTATCTCTACTGCCAGGAGAAAATGATATTTTTAAGGGAAGTCTTTCAGTTCTTCCTAAATCTCAGTGAACATCCAAGCCAGAAGTGAGAAGCAGATAATCAGAAAGCTCACCTAGAGCTGGTCCTGCCTCTGCACTGCCAGGATGTGCTGACGCCTGCAGGGTGGATCATTCCCTGGGAGCTGGGAAACTGGAGCTGAAATTCTTGCAGGAGTGAGGATTTGCCAGACTTGCCATATTCCTGATGGATTCTGCAGCAGCTCAGCTCCTGGACACAGGGAAGAGATTATTCTGCCACATCTCCATCCAGGACACTGAGTGCTGAGAACCATTTTTCCTTTTCTTTGAAATTATTTGCAAATGTGATCAAGTCTGTGAGCAGGCAACCTACGTAGTCCATTCTTTTCAAATAAAGGATCTGGGGTGATTAAAATAAAAAGAAATAAATAAACAGCAAGCTTAGTTCTCAGTTTTGTGACCTATTTTTGTACTCCTCATTTAAGACATAACCCCGTGTACCAACAAATCCAATTTTCCCTCATCATCTAACCCACAGAACAAAGCAGATGGATTCACAGTCATGCACAAGAACTTGTCATTACAGAACATAAGATGCCCTTCACAGAATTAACTTGTGGGAAATATGGCAATGAGCTGTTCCTGGAGAGCTTTCTGGGAGCTCCCTCTTGTCCTCCCCATTGCCCAGGCCTGGAGGAAGGTCCCATAACCCATATGTGTCCATGCCCCCATCATTATGGGATCAGCCTCTCTCACAAACATTAATCCCGAGATTTATGGGTTGCAGGGCCAGAAAGAACTATTGAGACAGTCCACACTGACCTTCCTCACAATGCAGACCAATAATTTTTGCATCAAGTCTGTCAGTTCTGCTGAGCTATAAAATCTCTGTCAGAACATTGTTTAGCCTTCATTAAAAGATTAGAGTTGATAAAAATTCTAATCTGTCTGAAGTTATTTCCTCGCTGGCCTTTTAAAACAGTCCCTCTATTTCCACTCTGAATCGGTCTGGGTTTGGCTTCCCCTCGCTGTAACTCCTTATCCTTTTTCACAAATTAAAGAGCAATCAGAAAATTCTTAGACATCAAGACACGATAAAGTTAAGTTTCCTTTTGAAAAAAGTTAAACAATTTGACCTTTTCTTACCTTCCCTGCTATGATCTATTTTACCAGTTTTCTGAACAGGCTTCTCCTTCAGCTGTTTACTGAGCTTTTACAATTTTTTAATGTCATCTTTCCAGTTTTATTTCTTTTTTAATATTTGCCAATATTCAAAAATCCTTGTCTCCCCAGTTCCACATACAGTGGAAATAAATTAGCTTTACTCTATAAATAATCACAATAAAATTAGCGTAAGACACAATATTTGCTCTTGTAAGGAAAGGATCTGTGATGTCCAATTTTCAAATACAAAAAAAATAGACATGAAAGCACTCTGAGTAACATCATAAAGGAAGCATGTGGTAGAACAGGGACTTGAACACCTACCCAGCTCCAGCACAGCCATAAAGACAAAATTATCCTACCCCTTAATTAAACACAAACAACTTCCAGCACTTAGAAAAGCAGATTAATACAAGTTCTTAGGTCTGTTTGTGTCTTCTAATATTAATTATGATCAGCAGTTATGGTATTTATGACTTTTAGCATACCTGTGTGCCGTGTATACCAATTTTCCCTATTAAAAAAAGATGCTGCTCAGTTTCTGAGATTTTCTGTACAAAAAAAATTTGTAAGAAGGAACTGTGCTTTAATTTCTTTAGTGCTCTTCAGAGAAACACAAACCTACACAAGCCCTTTATCCACATCTCTGCTGGCACCAGAGAGTTGCTTCTTTCTTGCACTCCAGGTTCAGAGTCTGTCACCTACAGACTGAGGTGGCACAGGATTTTTCCTAGTGCTCTGGCATCCTCCTGGCTCCAGCACCCAAATGTCTGGGAGTTTCTTTACTGTTAGTGGCTGCTAGAGCTATTTAAAAAATGACAGAGGACTTAGTCTGATGTGATGCATAACAGAAACCTACTAAAGAGATGATCCTACATATTTCATATTATTTTTTTATTTTATTATTTCATTTTGAATTAACTATAATCCTTTATTCCCCCCTCCCCCTTTTTAAGCAATTTGCTCTTTGCCAGAAATAGAAACGTTCAGTGCCCTGCACTAAAACATAGGAATCATGTTTCCTGTGACGATGAGCACTTACAAAACACGATCTGCTTGTAATCAGAAAGACTTCCATGGTGATGCTAAGACACCGGAAACAGTAGAGCAGAGCAATTTTGTTCTCATTGTTCTAGGGTCACACTATTCTCTTCAAAAAATGGAGATGCATTGTGGCAGAAATGATAGATGGATCATCTTCCTCCCTCTCCCCTGACCTTCTGCGGACTTCTCCACCTTTTCAATTTCTCGTCCCTCTGTACAAATTATCTCCAGCAATGCAAGGCTTGCTTCTGTTACGTCCTAATAATGAGCATTTTAAAAGTAGCTTTTCTTAGAAAAAGTTACTCACACTCATGCTTTCCAATTATTCTGAGACTTAAGACTGAATTTTTACTTATTTTTGAAAGTTTATCTACAATATGTTGAAGTGATTTTAATTATTATATTTTATTATCATCCAGTATGCCCAAAAAGTGCATTAATCCTTCTTATGCTGCCACAAAGGGAAAGAAAAACTATCACAGTGATTTTGGGTTTATGCCAAATTTACTGGCTAAGATTTCAGCTTTAACAGATATGCACTTTTATTGTTTTAACTGAGATAGAACAGGAATTTCTTCTGTGGCAGCTCAGGCAGTTTCCATATGTACAAGTTAAAAATTGCTGTGTCATGTGTGCCACCATAGGTAGGACTGGGTTAAGTCCCGGGTGAAAGACAATGCAGGGAATTAAACCTCAGCCACAATTTTAGGGATGAAAATCATCTGGACACTAAGAAAACCAGACCAAAATAAGAAGAAGGTTGTCCAGAGACAGACTAAAAATTTTATATTAAGATTTATTTTTTAAGTATTGCTATTTGGGATATCTCACAGGGATTTTAAGGCTTAAAGCAATGTAGGCAGGATGGCTAAAGAGAGAGCCATATTTTGAGGCCAGAATGAAACTGAATGGACAAAAAGGCACAGCAAGAGAGATTCCAAGAGGTGGAGAGGGAGCAGGTCAGCTGAGACTTCCTTCACAAACGCAGGTCCTTGCCAGTTAAGTTGCCATTATTAGCTGCTTCCAAAAGTCCAAATCCTTTTCTTGGAGTTACATTTTTCATTTAAAGGGGGGTTTTTTGTTTGTTTGTTTTGTGGGGTTTTTTTAATGCTTTCACCAAATATTTTTACTTCTAGTCAACACAGGAAATTGTCCTCCCACTTTCAGTTCAGTATTTAGACATGACTTAGTTTCCTAACAAATTTTAAATGGTTGTGCTGGAGAAAAGATAAAATTATGTTATTCCCATTTTCAATCTTATAAGGAAAAAATCAGTTACAAAAAATCAGAGAATATAAGAAAAATATCTGAATGCCTTATTCTGTGTCTCTTTCTGTATACTAATGGTGTTTTTAATTTACTTCACAAGACATACTTCTAAATTATGGAAACAGACTTCCATCCTTAAAAGAAAATGTTAAAATTAAAGATTTTCTTACTGGGATAATTAAATTCAAATAAAGACTGAAAAGGGTTTGATTGGGTTTTTTGTTTGTTTGTTTGTTTGTTTGTTTGTTTTTTTCACTGCAAGAATATTTTTTGTAGCAGTGCTTTGTGATTAAGTTTATAATTTGTATTCAGTTAGTATAATTTGCCCCAGTTAGTTTGTTCCATGTACCCCCCTTTCTATGTTTCCCAGTTGGTATGTCCCACGTTTGTTCCTCCCCACAGGCGTGTCCCTTACCCTCTCCCCTCCCCAGGAGACCTGCCTGTCATCTTGGGGCCCAGCCTGGCCTCTAGAAAGTTCTCGGCTGGGCGTCGAGTGATTGGCTGTGTCCACAGGAAGTCCCTCCCCTCTTCTGAGGGTTGGATCCCAGGAGTGTTCCTCACCCCTCAGGTCACTCCCCGGACCTGTCCTATTGGACCTTCCTCGCCTCCTACCCCTTTTCCTCCCTCCAATAAAAGAGAATGTCTGTATGTTGTTTGGGGCTCTGCTGAGGCAGATTCCCTGGGGTGAGGAGGTCCAGCCAGGGCCTCTAATAAACTCAGTTGGAAATCCCTTCACAGAGTTTTCCTTTCCTCCTCGCCTGCATCGCTTGTTTGCCAGTGTGCTCAGCACGAGAGTGAGTCTGTTGGAACAGGGAAAAGATCCCACAGGTTCAGCGAAGCCTGTCCACAGGCAGAGCCGTACATGCCCCGGTGTCAGCGGGAGACAGGGAGCCGGGTCACCGGAGGGACAGCTCTGGACGGAGTCACCCCGTGACATTTTTTATAATCTTTAAACAGTAACTAAGTCTGTAAGAAGTGAAAAAGGTTTCTTATCCAATCTGCAATCCTTTAAAATAAAAACAGAGGTACAATGAGGTGAATCTCATTTTCTGACCTATATTTTACCTGAAAAACATCAAAATGTAATTCTCAAAAAGAAAAAAAAGCCATAAAAAAGCCAAAAAACTATGGCATGTTAATGAATAATTTGTGCCTGCTAGGGGAGAAAGCTTCACTGTCTATTACTGTTCCAGTCTGGTCAAGAGAAAAACATAATAAAACAAAAAGATTCAATCTTGTTTGCATTTCTGTTGTCCTTCATAGAAGTAGATCTGGTTTGCAAGAAAACCCCTTGTGCCAAACAATGTCACTCAAAGCCTGGGTTAAACTTCCCCAGGTTTGGGCAGGACTCTTGAAATATGGCTAATCTAAGCCACGAAATTTTTGATTTCATCCACAAAAATTATCACAATGAGTAGGAATTGAACTATTTTATGGGATTTTCAATGTATTAAAATTAATCTCAGACAAAATGCTGCAATATGCCAAAACAGAAGGGACAGCGATGAATTAATTGATTGTACACACACACCAGTGAAAGGGATACTGATACTGAATTAAGATTCATACTATAGTTTGCATTTCAACATATATTTACACTATTCCGCTGTTCAGCTATGTAAATCAGACTTCCAATTAGTACTTACCCTCAATTGGCTTTGATATTGCCAGTTTAGTGCTGAATAAGAAGTACACTCATATGCAAATGAAATTTTTTCCTTAAAATTTGCTTTAAAAAACTTTGCTTTGGTCTAATTGTAGGGGATGAGACAGAGAAATCCCTGTTTTTCCCATTCTTTGCAGTGTATGGCAAACATCCTGAAAAGAAAATTGTTTAATTGTTATGATTTGAGAGGTTAATTCATATCAAGCTAAACATTTATACTGGGTGTTTGATAGTGGTTCATCAGAGATTTCACCCTCTGAAGGTTACAGAAACAACTTCCTTGCACAATTTTTACTAGAAAGGTAAACTATTCCATGGCATTCAAGACTTTTTCCCATTCCTCAGCCATCCTCTCACCTCTCAACCTAAAGTCCTTGGAGAATTCTCACTGCAGTGCTGCCAGTGAAGGACACTCAGGAGGTGCAGCTGAATACTGCTGAAGACCCCTCCCCAAAGAGGAAATGCAGTGTTCTTGTGACGTGCGAAGGTGAACAAGAATTCAGGAGGTAGAGTTCTGCCCTGTGAGAGCAGCAGTCCCTAAGGAAATCCCTCACCCAGCCCACAGGCCATTCCTCTGTAAGGGGTCACCACAACTCCACCTTATTGCCCCAAGTTTTAAGACAAATTTAAGTGTGGACCTCAAGACCACATAGGTGAGGATTTAAACTGGAACTTCTCCATCATAGCTGGGTTTTCAGCAGTTTGAGATCAGCGCTGAAGCCAAATCAGACTGACACAGACATTTGCCTTTTCTATTCTTTCTCTTTCTGCATCTTTCTTCTCCACGTAGAAGATGGAAGTGGTTTCCTCATGAAAACTTGAGTCTTGCTCTGCAGTGAGACAAATCTGAGACTTTTTCATGAGTGTGTGGGTGTGTGAGTGTGCGTCCCTGTACATACATGTGGGTGTGTGTGTGTGTGTATTTAAAATTAGCAGGGCCTTCTTCCAGATTAAGTGCAGGGGCAGCAGTCACACAGAAAGCATGAAAGCCTGATTTATTCATACCTAATTCAGAGGAAACACTTGAACTTTGATCTGATACAGCCCACTTAATTGACATCATCATTAATCCCTGCTGGTCCCCCTTACCTTTACTGGAAATTCTCTCCTTTACTTTTCAGCAAAACTTTTGTCAAGACTATCAAATCCAAATTGTTCAAAGGATAGCTTATCAATCACCATGGTTTTGCTGAGAAAACATTCTTGATCAGACCCAGTCACTTTTTTTTCTCTGCCATCTGCCTGTATCCATCTGTTATCTGTTTTAAGATTAAAAGTGATTTAGGAAAGGGAGTGTCTCATTAATTTTTGTTTGTAAAATACCTATCACAGTAGAGTCATGGTCCAAGCCAGAAAGAGACTGCAGTTTCTTCTCAATTCAGGTAAATAAATGCAATAATCAACACTTACGAGATCCCTCGCAGGGAGGTTCAGAAGGAAGGTGGTATGGCAAGGCTTCCTATAGTCCCTTCCCTATAAACTGAATCTTCTAATCCTGATCATGAAGTGAAATCCTTATAATGAATAGTTTGGTCCTGGATCTGAATGATAAGGTAAATTTTACTTATTTTCTGTGAATTTTTTTCCCTAAATTTTAAAAACATTTTCATTTTGGGCAAAAGATTCCATGGAGATGTCCATGCTTCTGGTTGCATCCTTCACTCAGGAAAGCCCATCGTTTTGAGGCAGCCCTTTTAAGGGGGTGACAGTCATTTTGTGGTTGCTCTGTCACTTTCCTCAAGAAACTTCATCTTTCCTGTTTCTCAGAGCAGCTGAACGTAGGACAAGTCTTTTCCAGAAGGTGCACTGTTAGCTTTTAAGCAGCCTGCAGGGAGTGTGGGGTGTTCACTCCGCACTGCAGTGACCCTGCACATTCCCCACTCAAAGGGAGGATATTGCTTTGGTGACACTGGTGGCCCATTCAGCAATCCTAACTACTTCCAGCTCCACAGTCCTTTATTAAGTGTTTTGTTTTGTTCGACCTCACATCACGGGATCATCTTCTCTACCTCTGACTTTTCATTACCTTCCATTACCTCTCATTTCAGCTTTCCCTGCATTCCTCTCTCATCTTCAGAGACTTGCACTCATAACACTTGAAATAATTAAGTGATCTGCATAGCAGTAATACTGGTGCCCTCTGCAAAAATGCCCATGCCACCAGCCTTTAACTAGGAATGACGGGAATCCAGCCCTGAAGGCAGCTAAGTGAGCAGCTCCAGTTCTGAAAAGTCTCTCCTGGAATCTCAAAAGGTTTAAGGCAGGATAGATGTCAGTATTTTCAGGGAATGTACACGAGCAAGTGCCTGCCAGAAGATGGCTATTTAGTGTTGCAGTCCTGCGAAAGAATGGAAGGGAATTATTGCCTCATGTTTTTCTTCATATTTCCTACCTATGTCTTGGCATATAAGTCAAGATTTCATGTTATTCTCTCATTTGTTTTTCCTACTGTTGTTCTCAGCCTCTTCCCAGAACAATCACACATCAGTGATATTTATTGTTTCAGAAGGAAAGGAAACTGAGGCAGAGAAGTTTTCATCCTGGCGGCAGACAGGAGCCATTATTCCTTAGCCGTTCTACTGGCAGGTTCTTTAGGTGCCCTTCAAGCAGAGTTTATTCAATCAGTCCCCAGACCCAAGGGCAGCCAACACCTCTCCCACCAGTTCAGGGCAGGGCTAAGGAAAGGACCAGCTGACCCTGCCCCCTGTTTGTCAGATAAGACAATGATAAAGCCCCCTGGGCTCGGGGCCTGACAGCACAGCAGGACACACCTCCCACACCTCTTGGTGTAGCTGAGGGCTCTGATACCGGACATGCTGGTTCAGCTGAGGACTCTGATACTTGACATGCACTGATGCAAAATGCTTCATTACCCATTTTTTTGGAAAAGGTAATTAAATTCAAATTTTAAAAAAATTCAAAAAACCACAAACAAACAAACAAAACCTGAAGGAAACAAATGGCTTTTTACAGTTGCTGTAGGGTGGGACTGAAATCCTTCACACTTTATAAAAGTTACATTCTTCAAAACTTTTTCCTCAGGGGAATTTTTTTTTTTTTAACATTTCTGTCCTTCACAAGATGCACTATCAATTTCCCTGTGTTCAAGAATATTTCTGGGGTTTACATACTCTGTACTGTGATTCACCCTTTCCCCACAATCCCCTTCCTCCCAAACAATTCCTGAGCACACCAAGTGCTGTTGTGCTCTTCATCTGTTTAACGCACACGCAGTTCAGACAACAGGGGCTCCTGTCACATTCTCCTGATGTCATTCCCAATTAAGGAGCCCATGATTCAGACATTTCTTTGCAGCTTCTCCATTTGTCACTGAATTATTTTCCACAGTCATGAACTTTACTTCGGCTGCTTAGAGTGAAAGCTATGACCATTCCGAAAATTTTAGTTGAAGTAGGAAACCTTGAATCTCAGGTAGGTACATGATGTGATTTCCTACACAGAGTCAGAGAATCACAGAATTGTTAGGGTTGGAAGGGACCTCTGGAGATCTTCCAGTCCAACCCCCTGCCAAGGCAGGGTCACCTGGAGCAGGGGACACAGGTGCGTGTCCAGGTGGGTTTGGGATGTCTCCAGAGAGGGAGACTCCACACTCTCCCTGGGCAGCTGTTTGAGGGCTCTGCCACCCTCCATGGAAAGAAGTTCTTCCTCACGTTGAGGTGGAACTCATTGTGTTTTTGTTTTGTCCATTGCTCCCTGTTGTGTCACTGAGCACCACTGGAAAGAGTCTGGTATCATCCTCTGAAACCCCTGGGAGATATTTCTGTGGATTGATGAGATCCCCTCTCAGCTTTCTCTCCTCCAGGCTGACCAGGCCCAGCTCCTGCAGCCTCTGCCCATCAGAGAGATGCTCCAGACCCCAAATCATCTTTGTGGTCTCCTCTGGAGCCTCTCCTTGTTTTTCTTGAACCAAGGAGCCCATAGCTGGACACAGCACTCCAGCTGTGCCTCAGCGGGCTGAGCAGAGGGGCAGGATCCCCTCCCTGACCAGCTGGCCACACTTCCTGAGGAACTCCAGCTCTTTTCTTGATCTGTATAGTTTCTTATCCTCTACTAAAGCCTGATTTCCAGCACCAGACCTGTTTTCCCTCCCACTTGTTTGCTTGTGTATTTCAAACATCTAATCCCAACTTTTTTTGTGTGTGTCTTTGAAGCTGCTCCCATTTATTTTCTGAACTTTACCTCTTCACTAAAGCACTTCAGGCTAATGAGTTCTACAGATTGTCGTCTCTGGGAGCTTTGCTGCTCTGCTTCTTGTTTGCAGACTTGCAGGCCCCTGAGTGCCTGGCTTAAAATATGGTCCATTTTACCATTGTTTGGACTCTAATAAAACTATGCTGATACAAAGAAACAAACAAATCTGAAAAGCAAGAAAGCTGGCTAAATCCCTTAATCCAAATAATAGAAGTATTTTATCTAACCCTTCCCAGTGCAATGAACATTTTGGTCATGAGAGCTTGTGTTTAGCTACAGATGACTCTCCAGGGACCATAATGTGTTAAATAAAGCAATAATGCCATAAAGCAGGGCAGAAAGGTCACTGTGCTACTCAGTGACAACCTCTTGCTGCACCAACAGCTGTTTTTCCAGACTTACTTTAGAGTATGTGACCTGTCTTCTCCTTGCCTTAACCTAATGCCCAAAAAAACTTGATTTTTTTTTTTTTTAGTTTCTGAAGAGATTTCAAGGGTGTGCTTGGCCCTTACTTGCAGACTTTTCTGTCATGCTACTTAGAATTTCACTTTTAAAGACAAAGAGCTAAAACTTTCACAAAATACTATGATTCCAGCAGCTGATATTTTGAGAAGGATAAACAAACAGCAATCAAAGTTGCAAGAATCCTAATAACACTCCAGGGGACAGCAACAATGCCAACCCATGGAAATCATTCAAAGACAGCAGTATAGGATTTATCTCAAAGTCAACAGAAACTCATCAGAGTCCATAAAAACAAGTAAACAGCTATATTAACACTGAACAGTCCACCAGTCCTGTTGAACATTTCCAACAGGAAATTTGAATCCTTCAATGAGCACTTAAGAATTGCCATAATAGTTTAATATGAATTTTCTTAAGAGTTTGATTCCAGAAATTAAGGGTAGGAAGAGCATCTGATACAAATACTCCTTGAAAGGAATAATGACCAAATGGTTCCACTGTATGGCTTAAGAAAAAAAAATTCCTTACACATCTGTAAATAACTATAAACCAAGCTGTGTTTTATTTTTTTTCACAGCTGGAATACTAGTTTTTATTACAGCTCAACTGGCATTGCAAATTAAAATCCATGTCTGTTTGTTAAACTGCTACTTAAAATGGCTTCCACCAACTGTTACAGTTGGATGTTTTCAGTGATGCATTAAGTGGGAATGGTTCAATAGCATGAATATTTAAAAACAAATACATGGAAAGTATTTTAATTGGGTTGCTATTGCTAACTGCTGAGTTTTGTTCCCAAGGTTTGTTGTAAACCCGTTTAATTTTTCATTACATAAGACGCATCATCCACAGAATTAATGGAATGAGGATCCTTTGTAGGTGCATCTCAGGGTGCCTGATCATAGCAGAACAGCTTTGCACTTTTAATGGACAGCAATAAAAGTACTCAGCAGACTTCTGCCATGTTGGTTGATCTGTTCTGAACAATTTATTTGGTGAACTCTTCTTTAGAGACATTAAAGGGGAAAAAAACACCATGTGATCATGAGCAGAGATACAATAAAATGACTGTAAGCTCATTGGAACTTCTGGAAGAGAGTTTCAAAGGGTCACTATGAAGGTTTCAAAGTGAAGCTGTGAATGAAAAACTATATTTTCACTGCCCACTACATCTATAAAGCACCAATAGCCACAGAAGCTGAGATGAACATTGCAAAATAGACAATTGTATGAGAATTCAGGTCCAATTTAATTTAAAATAATTACCTGAGGATACAACAGGCAATTGTCAGAGGTAAGCAGGTTATTCATAAAGAAATTAGGCAGTTCTGAAAAATTGCAGTAAATCTTCACCATCAGGTTTCTAAGCAGCTCTTAATAACTGAAAGCAACTTCTTTAGACATTGCTACAAGTTTTTTGTCTTTAACCTACATATCACATCCTGCAACTAACACAAGAATCAGTCTCACCTGATACTCAGAGACAGTCAGGCCCAAGATATTTTGGTCAAGGTTGTTCATGAATGTGCCCCCAGGCCAATGAAATCCCCATGATCCATGCACTGAAATTAATAATTTTAGGAGAGCTGAGCAGTGGGACACTTTGTTAAGGACTTACCTGAAGAGCTATCAATTACTCAACACTTATGAAAAAATCAACACATTTATTTAGGAACCAAATAAGTTTTCATAAATATCAAATTATTCCTAAATACCATTAAAGTTCAACGGGGCCTAAATTACATCCCATAATACCTTTGAAAATATCTCCACCCATCTATGTGCCTGTGACATCAGAGTTGGATTTTGATGATCCTTGTGGGTCCCTGCCAATTCAGGATATTCTGTGATTCTACAACATCCTTCCCAGATATTTTTTTTTTCAAACCACATGCACTTTTATTGGAACCGTCATTGGAGGAGAGCTGCTCCTCATGGTGAGCACTGGATGACTGCAGGCAAGGAGACGTCTCAGCTTCCCAGCTTTCTTTCCATATCAGGTCTTCCTGGCAACTGCTGCAGAGAGTGGGAACTCCCTCACCTATGTCAGACATGACTAAGTGAGAAAACACAGCAAAATCAGGAATACGATGTTCAGGAAGTCTGGGGGGAAAAAGAGCTGGTGATATGCAATATCAAATCCACACCTATATGTATGGGGAGATGAATCAAACACACTTTGAATGCTGTTTATCAAGCCCATTATTTTAGAAGAGCAGTAGGACAAGCCAGAGAACTGATAGTTCTGCTTCACCAACTTGGCAGAAGGAGAATCTGAATCAGTTTCTCTATTTTATATCCGCTCTCCCATACTGGATAACTTTAAGCAGCAGTGTCATATGTTATTATGTTTTATAGCTTCAGTGGGCAATTTCCCAACTTAGTGAGGCCTTGGGAAGCTCTTCAAACATAAACCTAACCAGGGAACTTGCATCCCTCTGGCTTGCTCTTGCTAAATACTCTGCTCTCCAGCTGACCTTCAGGAAACAGCCCCCGTTGGAAGCGTGCCTCACTCCAGGTCTGTGACTCAGAATTTAATTACATTAGAGAAGGGTATGATCTGAAAAGCTGATGCTGTTCTTATTCCAACTGCTGAGGTTCTTGCCAGCTTAGTTATAAACCCTCACTGGGCTGAGTGGTCCCTTGGGGGTCTGTGGTGGCCATGTTCAGAAGGAGCTGGTGCTGCTCTTTTTCCTGGGGCTGCTCCCCTGGAGGGAGACCTGACAGAAAAGCCCAGTCATCAAACCAGCCCAGCAGGACTTAATCTGTTAACTATTTTACAAATTCTGAAATGTTGCTGAGAAAAAACTGCATGATTTAAACCTAAAACCCCAAACTGATGCTACACTTTTCACATGCTGCTAAGCCAGAGAGGGGCTTTGGACAAGGGGGTTCCAGGACTAGGGGGAATGGCTTCCCACTGCCAGAGGGCAGGNACCCTTTCAATGCCATCCACTCTGTGATTCTATAATTCTGATTACACTGATCATAGAAAGCATCCAGAATTATTAACACCAAAATTTCTGGCTACTGCAGGAGATAACACCCAAAAAGAGACCTGCATGCACTGGAAATTTTTTGGTTTGAATGTTTATTTTTGAATGTCATAAAATGGGTTTACTAGAAATTTAATTAAGAAAAAACTGGTTTCCATATTAGACAAGAGCACCGCTACAGAAAGTTTAATATTCCTTCCCCAGAAAGGAGGGATGAAAAGTAAAAATTACTTCCAAAATGCACCAATATCTGTTCAGCTGCATTTGTGACACAGGTCACAGGAACAGTATTTCCCAGTTATGCCTGAAACCAAAATTAAGTTTTATATTATTCCAGTCCTTTCCAAGAGCATAGAAAAGGCTATTTTATAAATACTGTTTTAACCTGACAATTTCTAACACAAGATCTTTTTCCTAACAAGGGAAGGGGTTACTTCCAACACAAAATGGGGGATATAAAACCAGAAAATAGAGCAAGCCCTGTTTTAGCTGTGTTCTCTGACAGATGTGCTGGACAGGGTGGTGCAGAGCTGAGCTGAACGGTGGGCTGTCATCCTCAACCCAAGGTCCTTCTGGTCCAGACGTCCAACACAGTGCTCCAGGGAGAACGTTTTAATAAACAGCTACAAGTTAATTTTCGCCAAGCTGATACTGACACTCTCTTAACACACACCAAGTTTCATCTCCACAGTATTAATTGTTACAAATACATAACAGATAAATAGCTCAATCCCAGGCCTTGAGGTCCCTCTCCACTCATGTACCTACATGCTTTACAAGGCTGAGACCTTAAAACTCAGCCTTTAAAATGAATGGCATTTCTTCAGCCATTAAAATGAATGGCACTTATACATTCAGAAAGGACAAAGCCCAGACATGATGCAGTAACATCTGACTGACAGACCTTCACTATTTACTTTCACTGATGCCCAGATTGTGCCTCTGTATATTTATAGAATTAAACAATTTGATCCTTGGCTAACTCTAAAGCCCAATCTCAAAGCAAAAGCAAGGTACTCATTCACCTGGACTGCCAGTGGGCCTTGTTTTGGAAGGGTTCATAAATCATTCTTTACCAAAAAGAACATGATAAACTATTATTTTAAATCCAGGTGGAGCTGAGAAAGGAGGGGGGAAGTGTGCTCCTGTCTCCCTTCCCTGTGTCTCAATACACACCTGAAGAACAGCACCCCCTTTGTCTGCCCAAAACCACATTTCCACCTTCCAGAAAATATAAACACCATGAGAAAACTTAAGTCTTACCAACAAGGAAAACAACATAAATCCTGCCCCACCCTGCTGGTTTCCCAGGGATCTGACAGCTCTCCACTTAGGGCTTGGATGCTGTGAAAATCCTGGAAAAGCCACTCCCCTGCACACTGGGGGAAACAAGCAGCAAGATTAGAACAAAGGATTCTACTTGAAAATCAGGTGTTATGAAGTAGGTTATACCTTATTTTGCATTTCATTATTGTCTGACAGACCTCACATGATTTATCTGGCAACACTGTTTATCCTGATCCATTACTGGTCATTCCTCATCAGGTGCACTGAACAGCCTGGTGGGAGCACACATTGCACTGATTTTCCAGCTTGATCTCCAAGACTCTCAGAACCTCTTTTTCTGAGTTGGAAATGTCTCCTACTGAAAGCATATTGAAACGCTTCTGGTCAGAAGAGAAAAACAAACTGTTTTCACCCACTCTGCCAAGTGTCCTGATTTGTTTGGGAAGCATTGGGAAGCATGCCCATCTTAATCACTCATCTTTTTCAGCACGTCCAAACTTTTTCAGTGTGGATTTTATGCATTTCCAAAGTGATAAGATTAAAAAAAAAAAAAAAAAAAAAAAAAAAAAAGTGAAGTATAAGCCAGAACCTGCACTTTTAAGGCTTCAGGAAGATTCAACTTTGTAGCAATTCCCCAGTTAAAATGGCCTTACCAGACAGTTTAAATCCACTTAGAAAGTTCCATGTTAACTCTGTGGCCTCAAGAGCCTTGTCTCCAGAAATGCCTCCCGTTTGAACTGCAGCTGGGAGAGGATATTTTAAATCAAGTCTGTGACTGCTTTTTTATGTGAGGAGCCTGTGTATTGAGATGGGCTCTTCAGGGACAGGTGACAGGGACAGGACAGGGCTGCACACACCTAAAGCCTACCCAGCTGGTCCCATAGCTCACCTGGAAGTCCAGGGTAGCTGGAGCCACTCCAAAGGTGATACTTAGTGTGCTGTGGCACACAAGCCACACACCAATTTTGTGTATGCTGCAGTTTAACCCCCATCACTACAACCAAAGGAGTGAACCTGGAATTATTTTTCCCTGTATAACTAAACCACACATGGAATATTTTTAGCTGTCTTTTGATTTGAAACTGTCAGTAATTAAATCCTAGTACAGGTCTAATACTTCACTGTACTCCCTCTAATCATAAATATCACATTTACAGAGAGATACAGGCAAAATAAGCTTGGAAGGTACAGCTGGTGAACAAGCTCATGCCCTATTTTGAAGTCAATAGGAGAAGGAACAGCCTGGTGCTGCCTGGTGCTGTGAATCAGGCAAAAGGAAGGTTCAGACCACACTCCCAGAGCTTCACTCTTACACCCCCACGTGGCATCCAGTGGTTTCATTATTCTGGTGAGGAGAATGTAAAGGGCATCCTCCATTCAGGAACAATCAGAGCGAATCAAAATAATTTAAAAATAAATGTGTGAGGTGTGCAAATACATTCAAGCTGTCGACCCCAGTTCAGTTTCTCCAGTGTTTTTAGCTGGTGATAGACTTGAGAATTCCTGTTCCATTTTCAAGCTGTTGCATATACACAACCCCCGCAGTGGTTCTATAGGGAGAGGTGCACAGTTTAGAGGGACATTTATTGCAGCACAACAATTCCACTTGGAGAGATCCAGTTTTAAATGTAGCTTGAACTCCACCCAGAACAGAGGGTCAACTCAGCACTGAGGTGAATTAATATCAAAACCCCATTATGATTGATCTGTGGCAAGCTTTCAGTTTTTCTCCTAAAATCTCCACACCAGGCTGGGCTCCTGCACAATGGAATTCCGTCAAGTCTCTCTGGCACAGCGCTTGCCCACAGTCCATCCAACCCTCAGCAGTGCTTCCACTGATTGCAAACACAGTAATCAATGGCCAAAACAAATTAAAGAGAGGGATAAAGAGTCATCTGCCACCACTTGTACGTTCTTTATCTTTCAAAGGCTTTTAGCAATTAATTCATTGGAAGTTTTATTGTTATCAAGTGAACACTTTATTTTGTGGGACACTCTGGTTAAAAGATACTGTAATGCAAACAAACAATGGCTGTTATGCCATAAATCTGCCTCCAAATCTGCCTCATGCCCTGAGGGATTAAGATCTCTCTAAAGTAACATATTTGTTTACTTGCAAGGGGAAAAAGGTCTTTCTGTAAACCCTACATACATTTAAAATTTAAACAGAATAAAAAAGGCACTTCTCAAAGTATCATTAGGAACACTGTGATCTATGGTTTCATAATTAAGGGAGAATCATTTAAACACTGACTGATGAAGGAATATAGAAATGTTAGAAACCACCAGTGTGTCCTTCACTCTCAAGGATGGCATAAAGTGCAATGAGATGAAGCGCAGCCACTAAGGATCCTCTTCACAGATCCCCTGCACCTACCAGGCAGTAAAGGGATCACATACTGAACTGGTTTGTTTCTCCTTTTTCCTTCTGATTTGCTTCTTTGAATGTTCTGCATCAGCCTTTGACCAGAAATCTCAACAGCCATTGGGTATTTCAAATCACAGAAGATCCTGAGTTGGAAGGGACCCACAAAGATCACCAAAGTCCAGTTCCTTTGATAGTATCACTTCAGAGTCTCCTGCCAGCACTGCTAAGGGCAATCACCCTCTGCTCATCTCCATAATCCTGTGTATGGATATCTGCACACAAGTACTGGTTCTAGGCATGTACACCACTAAATAAATATAACAACACATAAATCTGATGGGATATGCTTAGATAGATGTATATCACAGCCAGGTATTCATTTGGAAATAAACAGAGAGATGATGCTGCTCTTAGTGTTGCTATATCAAACAATCTAAAGTTGGGGAAAAAGAGGAGTGTAAAAAATTCATCTCTCAGGATGTGACAGTGAGGAAGGAATGCTAATCAGCTGGTATAATCACACCTGCTTTAAACACTCTCTTCCCTTTTAGAGGAAATTATGAACTCCACAGGGCAAAGCAGAATATCCAAAATAAAGCCTGGAATTGAGCAGCATGGATCTCACAGCACCTGTAAGCAGGTTTGCGTAGTTTAAGTAATTATGATTTGGATGCATATTGCATAGATAATATTGAATTTTCATCTTTGATCAGAGCTGCCACTTCCATAATGCCATTTCAACATGGATGAAGAGCAAACTCTGTCAGGAAAGTGTTGACCCTCCTAGGTAATAATACACTGCTGACTGTGAAAATAGCACAACTCCTGTGCTCTGTAAAGAAAGCAACTTGTGTATCAAGGACAACTTAATAACAAAAAACCCAAAACCCAATGGTTGTGTAAAGAAAATGTTATTCAATTGCTGCAGTTCAGGCATGAGGATAATTGTCCACAAAGCATTACAGCCAAACCAGCAATTTTACTTGGTATTTCAGCATCTTACCTGAAGCTTTTTAAGAATGACTAAAATATATCTAAAATAAAGAAATGCAAAAGAGACTTTCTGCATCTGGCAAAAATATACAAATGCATTTGGCATTAATGTCCACAATTTAAGACAAATTACCAGTAACATCCTTTGAAAAGCAGATTACAACCTTCCTGAACAAAAATGGCCAGGCATTCTGCTCCTGACTTCTGTTTCAATAGAAACAAAATAAAGTCCAGTCTTTGCTTCAAGTACACTCTGAGTGCATATTAAAATGGGTTCTTTTTCAAAAGTACTGTGATATTGCAACTTCAATCCTTGAAATGTATTTACTAATTCACATACCCCATAATTAGTGCTCAATGAGAGCAATCTCTTCCCAGACCTAGCACAGAATTAATAACAAAGACCTAATGCATAAATTTTCCAACAAAAATAATAGATTTAGTCCTTTTCCCATTAAAGATCGTGGCAAAATTCCAATAATGATGAGCAAACTCCTAATAATACTTAACTGTCAGATGATTACTATGTTGCAATTCCATTAGTAATTAAAACTAAATGGCACTTAAGTAATGAATTACCTTCTACCTTTCCTAATAACTGCCCTTTCAAACTAAGGGTCAAAATAATGCCAGGGTATGTGAAAAATTCTTGATAGGGTGAAAAAAGGTGTTTTCTGTCTATTTATCCCTATAAAACGTCAGCCAAAGCCCTTCAATTCCCTTAAGCACAATGCATCATCCGGGTGAGAACCAAAATAACCTCCAGCCTTGAAAAACTGATTTAGTAAAAATGAAAGTTCTTGATACTCTCCTTTTTCTGCATCTGCTCTTACAGCTAAATTCCTAACCAGCAGGACTGAGTGGTATCCTGCTACCCTGATCCTGGCCAGCACAGATCAGGTAGAGTCACTCCTGCCTTCCCTTCCACCCCTCAGGCTCAGCTCACTGGCCCTGACTTCTGGGGAGCAGCCCAAACCAAGCCTCTGGATCACCCAGGATAATCCTTGAGCAAAGCAGGGATGTACATTTCAGCTGGTTACAGCACACCTGACACAGATTTTTAAATACGTTGTTCTTGTGATTGAAACTCCTCTGCAGGGAGGTATTTGGAGTGAGATGGGGAAAATGCTAATGTGCAAAGAGTGGTTCAGCTGTAGCTTATAGATAATTATAGCATTTTTTTTACAAACCCCACTGCAGGCCTTTCTGGGAATGAGCCCAGTTTCTGGTTCCAAATATTTCCTTTTTTTTCCCCTGAAAGCTGTTTTTAAGTTTGTGGGGCTTTTTGTTGTCTTTTTGATTCTTTTTAATCAATATAGATATTTCTCAATCTCAATACTGCCCAATTAAAGTAATATAATTAAGTATCAGGTTTCTGAGAGCAGTAACACAGTACTAAGTGACAAACACAATTTTAGCACATGGTCTGCTCATAGTTAGTACTCCCTCTCTAGTCAAGCCACTGCTAGAAATTTGTTACTGCACTACTCCCAGCTTAGCAGAAGCAGCAAAAGTGAAGTGTCTTATGAAATATGATGCTGTTGTTAATGCTAAACAACTTTTTTTCTTTTTTTGCAAAAAGCCTTGTAGGGAAACAGGTAGATTGCAAGTTGTTTTTTGACAAATTTTTTTCGAGGCACTTCAGAAGAAAGATGGGAACTCTAGAAAAATTCAGACCTCGCACACTTCTTGTGTAGTATCTTCTGTTCTGCTCTTGCAACAATCCAGTAAGGAAATTAAATTACAAGTTTTAGCTATCAGTGCACCACTGCCACTGGTCCAGTTTAACTGTGACACACCTTCAGTTTGGATATTAAAAGTGTAAATCCATGTTAATAATCATCACAAGGATTTGAGAGCAGAACTTGGCAATAGCCAAGAGTTTAAACCACTTAAAAAGTATGTAAAGCCTTTAAAAATATTTATTATAGACTTGTGAACAAACCAAGCTCCTCTGCAATATATGCCAGGAACGCACATCCTGATGGAGAGCTTTGGATATTGTATTGGTTTAGCACAGCCTGGTTTTGGGTAGCTGGGGGGATGCAAAGGTGGCTCCTGTGAGAAGCTGCTGGGAGCTTCCCACCATGTCCGGCAGAGCCAGTGTTTGGTGGCTCTGAAGATGGACATGCTGCTGGCCAGAACTGGGCGAACGAGAGAGGCTGGTAACACCTCCGTGATGATATATTTAAGAAGAAAATCAAAACAAAGTCACAGGGTTTTTGCTGCTAGTCAGAGGAGAGGAGGAGGTGAGAATATGTGAGGGAGAACTATACAGGGACACCAAGGTCAGTGGAGAAGGAGGGGAAGGAGGTGCTCCAGGCACTGGAGCCAAGATTCCTCTGCACGCCGTGGTGCAGACCATGGTGAAGCAGGTTGTTCCCCTGAAGCCCATGGGTCTCTGGGGAATACAGAGGTCCACCTGCAGCCCCTGGGGGAGGTACCCGTGCCGGAGCGGGTGGATGCCCGGAGTGGGCTGTGATCCAGTGGGAGACCTGGTGGAGAGAGGGGGCCTTGCCTCCAGGCTGGAACAGCCTGTCCTTGGAGGACTGCACCCTGTGGAAAGAGAGAGCCACGGCGCAGCAGTTTTGGGAGGACTGTGTGCCCATGGGAGGGACTCACGCTGCAGCAGGTGTGGTTTGGCTGCTGCTCGTGAGAGTGGACCCATGCCAGGAAGTTCACGGAGAACTGTCTCCCGTGGAAGAGGCCCCAGCGCCTCACAGGGAAGGACTCTTCTCATGGAACAGCGGAAGAAAATCCTGGTGATGGACTGACCAAAACCCCCCTGCCCTGCCTCTCAGAGCTGTCGGTGGGAAGGAGGGAGGGCCTGGCAGGGGGAAGGTGTTTTAAGGGCTTATTTTACTTCTCATTACCCTCCTCTGATTCTGTTAATAAATTTTACTTAGCAACTAAGGTTGAGCCTGTTTTGCCCTTGAACTATTTCTCCCACTTGCCTTATCTCACTCATGAAACCTCCATAAACCCTTTCCTGTTTTCCCTCCTTTTGCCCAGCTGTGGTAGGGGAGAGTGAGCAAGCGACTCTTGACTCTCGTGGGTGCCTGGCTTTGGGCCAGTGTCAAACCATGACAGATATGTATAATGGAAAAAAATTAAATTAATTACATCTACACACAAACAAAAAAATAATTTTGAAGTTCAAAATCCATTCTGGTTGGGAGTGGAATGAATCAGTGGTATTGTGATCAGAGAAGATTGGTCCTACCAAGTAGAGCATAATGTGTTGGTTGTACTTTGTCAGGTGACAACAGGAGCCCATTTAGCCATACAATGCTGGAGACTGATCCTTAACCAAAGAAATTTCAAAAATGTGCTCAGGAACGTACAAGATTAAAGTGTAGATGTTATGGACTCAGCAGATCTTCAGCTAGCACAGATCTGCCTAGCTCCACAGATCAAGAAACAGGTCCATGGCTGAACTAAATCGACTTAACTTTCATTTTAAACCTTTACCAGTTAAAGACACTTCCAAAAGTGGAATATTTTGGCTTGCTTTTTAAATAACTAACTTTGGTATTTATACATTTTGTATGTTAATGGCTAAGCTTTTCTTCCATTTTATTCTCCCAGTAAATCAAGGAGAACTAAATATAAGCCCAGTGTTGTCTCATTCCTTTCTTCATTCATCCCCAATTTCATTTAACATCCTAAAATTTAATATGGGACAAAGTATTACAAGCAAATGTAAAAACCCAACACCCTATATAGAACAAGAAAAGGAACAGAACTTCTATAATTTCTTTGGTTATTTCCAAACAAATGAGCAAAAAATAAACACACAGTCCTGCAGACCACTCTGCATTAAACCTGACAAAAAGCTTTCCTTGGTGATTTGATGTTATTGTTCCATTCAAAATATTTAAAAGTTTGACTGCAAGAAGCAGCAATTCCACTTCTGCCAGAAGTGGTCTCCTCCCACTCGGCCTCTACTGTTATTACTGTGCTCCTCGTAGTTTATAAATTATGAATTGTATTTAAGAAGTTGCAGACGTGTATTTTCTTTGCAAAGAGGGAGCATGTGCTTATTATTTGTCCTTTGATGTATGCCCATACAGTAGAATGCAATCGCTGCCTTTATAATATCCTGTACATTCCAAGCACTTGACCCAAATGTATTGAAACAAGCAGTATTATTCGTGTGTGTGAAAAATATCTGCCCACACCTCACACCTCTTCTCTTTTCTTGAGGTCTTTTATAGCTCAAAATAGCCAAGCTTACCTCGCTGCCAGCATCCTCAGCTCATCTGTGTTCAGGGAGATAAGATTAGAGGCCTTGATCCTCCTGCTGTTAGAACAAGACCTCAATCTCTCACTGTCTCTATTTAATCAGGTTCCTATTTTAGCTGCCACAAAGCTGTCAACAAAAGAAAATAAACTATACCCCATCAAGGGGTTAAATTGGATTTTACAATGTGCAAATGCTCGTCTGAACAAAATTCCACCTGCATCCTCCATCAGGCAAATTAGTTCTGACTTTTAATTTATTTCTCCAGGAAATGGAAAGGTATGGCATACCCAAAGTCAATAGGGAATAAAGAACGAGGTGTAATCAGTCTGCTCACCAATTCAGAGCCCTCTTCTCTGTCAACTTTAATAGATTTCAGACCACACAATTTATAGAATGTAAGATGTATCTTTTCTGGTCTATGTTTTATTTTGGACTTGTGTAGTTAACGGTCCTAACAAGTGACAACCAATGTTTGTTTGATGTAACAGTGCCTGTAAGACACATGCTGCTCAGGCAGATTTTGGACAGTCTTTTTTGCTACTCCAGACTTTAACAGGATTGGTTTTCATCTGGGACAATCTGCAGCACCAGAATTCTGTTATATTTTCTTTCAGGAAGCAACCTGACCAGTATTTTACTCAGTTCTACCATGTACACATACCTCCTCCCCAACCCTCCCTCAGTAATTAGTCACTTGTACCTTAAAGAATATTTTTATTTCTTTGTTTAAAATCATTAGTTAGTAGTGTGCTACCAAAAAAAGCTTTCCTCTTCTTGGATACTAATTATCCTGTAGATATAAAATAATTTCTTATTCTTTCTAAATATTCCTCCTGTTTTCCCCTCTCCTTAATATTTCAGTTTTCTTAATTCCACCAGGTCATATCCAAAACCTACTGTAAGAAGTAAATCTCTTGGCTCCCTTTTCCTGGGGAAGGAGCAGCATGGACTGAGGTGAAATATCTCTAAAATAACAAAAGGAGGCTTAGGATAAGGCTCATCCACTAAAAAGCCTTACTGGCATTGCTGGTCTTGTAGCCTTTTTCACTCTGTTTGGATGTTTCCCCTATAGCAAGGCATAATTTGATCTGCAACAGGGGCACTATCAAAACTTAATCACAATCATAAAGCACAAAATAAAAACAAAATTCACATCTGAAGAAAATCCTTCAATCTCATTAATTTTCTGAACAACATGGAAATCTACACCATCCATGGTGCTTACACAAAACATAAAGGTCATTTTTTCGCTACACCAAAGAGTGGGAACACCTGTCTCTTCCCCTTCCTTTCCAATGCCATGTTAGGGAACGTGTTCTTGCTTTCAGTGTGTTTATTGCTGTCTAGTAGGACATCTGCTGCCTCGCTGCTAACATCTGTCTACCTATGATCATGTAGTGTTAGCCATAATTTTGCCCTTAACAGCTTTCCTCAGGTTTTCTCTCTTTGCCTTTGATAGCCTGAATGTTGTGATTTGAAGAATAAAGCTGCTTTATTTTTGGTTTAATTAAGACACTCGAATCCTCATAACTGCAAATGTAATAGATGTGGATTCTGGATAAAAGTGCTTTTTGTTTTGCTTCAGGGTCCTTCTTCCACTGCACAACAAGAATTAATCATGATGATATTAAAGGTCTTGGGAACACACCATAAAATCAGGGAAAGGAAAAGCAAATACTCTGAAGGAAGGAAACCAGTGGTGGCATTAAAAGGTAGGTTACACCCTGCTAACAAATTCCCATAGAAGTTATTTTATTTATCCTCTTATAGCAGCACAGGTCCATATTTTCCAACAGAATGATTATCTGGGAATCAAATGCAAGTGCCTGGAGTAAATAAGGACAAACAAACTCAGTGTAGGGAGGACAAGAAAGATAAAGCAGCCAGGCAAAGATGTAAATACACAACGCAAAGGCAGGTCACACACAGCTCCCAGCCTTGCTGAGGGACCCTTCTTCACAGGGACCCTTCACTTCAGCAATTCAGAAACCCAAACTGGGGTCAGAGCTGCCTTTCACCTCTCTCAGGACAAAGATGCAATTTTCAACCAAAAAAAGAGCATTACTGGTACAAGGGGGAGCAACAGCATAGAGAAAGCAAGTGCTGGGGTTTGCTGTTGATATTCATCAGCTAAAAGATTTGGAGCATTTTATTGTGCAGGTCTGCACCTCAAACAGCAGTTTTCCAGTTACTTACCAGGAGCTGGACACTGGGATAGGGAACATAATCCATATTCAGAGCCGAGCTGAGGATTCCTGAACCCATGGAAATGTTCTGAATCAGCTTCTATTTGAAGATATACATCAAGGAGATGATCTCTCAGCTATCTCACTATAGTTGCTTTTGGATAGCTGTCCTGGTTTAGCCAAACTTAGAAAT
>VYZQ01020299.1:2753-14749 GCA_013400655.1 Mystacornis crossleyi
CAAAGGTGCTGCTTCGCTGCGGTTCGTGGTGCCCGTGACGGTCAGACGGCACACGAGCCACCAGACACACAGGCACTCATCTTCATTTCCCCGACTGCAGTGCAAGCCGTTTAGGAAGGAGTTGCAGGTTTGAAGGCCAGAAAGGACTTTTATGGTGAGGCACAAACTTTTTAGTAGGGCCTGTTGCAATAGGACAGGGAGTAATGGTTTCAAACTAAAAGAAGGTAGATTTAGACTAGTTATAAGAAAGAAATTTTTCACAATGAGTGTGGCGAAACACTGGCACAGGTTGCCCAGAGAGGTGGGTGGATGCCCTGTTCCTGGAAACATTCAAGGCCAAATTGGAACTAGACTCTGAGCAACCTCATCTAGTTGAAGCTGTCCCTGCTCATTGCAGAGAGTTTGGACTAGATGACCTTTAAAGGTCACTTCCAACCCAAATTATTCTAAATAGCTCTTACTTGGTTACTTTCCGTTGCTTCTTCTGAGTTTAAATGATCCTTTCCATTTGTGTGTACTGCAAATCTCCTTGGCAATGCATGAGAACCACAGGTGAAGCAAACTAGCAACAAAAAAAAAAAAACTTGTCTACTGGTCTATGGTTCTCACAGAAGGAAATACAGTAAATCACAGTTGGTAAATACATTTAAAAGTAAGATAAGTCTTGAAAATTGTTTGTGCTTTTACACATTAATGTCTTGATACAGAAAACAGTTACGCATATAATTGATGCTGCCACCCTGATAATCCCATCGTGGCACATTAGCTGTAGGTATTTGCATTTTTATAGAAAGCCACAATAAGAAGCCACAATAAAGTCTTTCAGTTCTACCTTAATTAGGCGAGTTGCAGGATTTTATGCCCTTATGAACATGTGGATAAATGACATTTTGAGGAAAATGATTATAATTAATAGATATTATAGAATCAAGACCTGGTTATAAATAACAAGGTCATTGCTAAAACGAGGATACTTTCCAACCAGTTTTAAAGTTTGTCTCGCAAAAATAGGTCAGGCCATACTAAATGATGTTTCAGGCCATTCTGAAATCAGTTTGGAGGAATTGATTTAGAACTTATATAAGATGTATCATGAAATTTTACTACCTCAGGGAGCTCAGATCACATTTATGTGATTTTGCTCTGAACATGAAACTTTGGTTTCAAAAAGCAGAGTAATAAGTGAACCTTAGCAATCAAATGCAAGAAAGAGGTGGTCAGAATATGTCCTGAAAGCAGTCTTTTTCTTACGGGATAGGTATGTGTGGCATGAACGAATGGCAGACTTCCGAGGCAGATCTTAGGAGCATGTTAATTACCTTCATGATCCTGACTCCTCACAGATCATAGATGTCTCCCTGGCAATCAGACCCTGGAGTCACTGATAAAGGCTTCATTTGGCTGGGAAATGACTCCTTCGGAGTATTGCAGTTGCACACAAAGGTATATACTGTATGAAGGCTTGTTCCTATGGAGAATGCCACTGGGATTCGAGCCATTGCTTATATTTGTACTTGGTCTGTTTTTTCATGAAGTCTATCCAGTGTGATACTGATGATAATTCTTGCCTGACTAGACAGCTCCGTGCCTGGACGCTGTTCCCAGAGACAGAAAAACCTAGCCTGGTAACTCATATTGGTGAGACTGAAGTGTGATAGGAGCAAAAATAATAACAAGTATTTTTAAATGTCTGTCTACTTCCAAGTTTCTACACAGAAATCTAGAGCTGGCACTCCTATAACATTTTGACAGAATGGACATTGTTCCTGTCAGACGATTTCAGCAAAGCAGCTGAGCATGTGTTTAAATATGAATGACAGTAGGAATGGAGAGAGAGAAAATCATGATCAAATGTGGCTATTCTTCCTAGGTGGGCCTGGACTCTGGAGATATTTGGGATGAGGAGGTGATCCTTAGAGTTACATTAGGGTTAGCCAGAAAAATGTTGTCTCTCAAGAAAAGAGGGACTTGGAAAGACATATCTTGTACTGGCAAAATATATAACAATACATATAAAAATACACAGCCAGCCTCCAAGTCAAGTTCTCTCCAGCATCATCCCCATGGAACGCAAGCACATATCAATAATTCCATCATCTCACTGTCTGGTACTTGTGCAGGAAGAGGTTAATTCTGCCTCAGCCTTTACAAAGTAAAAGCTCTTGTTATTTTTGTTTTGGGTTTTTTTGTTTTGTTTTTAAACTGTGTGAAGAAAGAGGCAGGCTTTAAATATTCGTGTAGGCTGCTTGGCAACAGATTGCATGCGATCTTTCTAAAAACAATGAGTTCTCATAGAATGTACATTGTTTGAACTGGGTGCTAATGGCTCCTGACCCATGCTCAGTGGCTGGTCTGTGGGAAGAAACAGGGAGAGAGGTGTTATATTGTGCATTGTGTGCTGCTGCTCCAGCTTTCCGAGAAAGCAGCGCTGGCAGAACTTGAGAACCAGGACGGGAATAAAGCCGTGGCTTCTACAGCACATAAAATGCATGAGGTGAGAGCTGACACTGGCTGTGGTTGTGCACTCAAGGCCACTGTTGTGGGGTGAAGCCTGCACACATGACATGGTTCTCCCAGATACAGCCGATGGCTGCAGTCCTGTCTGTCTCCTTTGGTCTCAGGAAATAGGAGCGTTCCCAATATTTTTCCTTCAGAAATGATGTCTACTTGTCTGCAGCAATGGCACTATTAAGCTGTGGAGGTTCCCCCCCTGGGGGAGGGGCCCTGGGGTGAAAGCATGGTCTGGGCACAGGGGTTCCTGCTCCCCGATGCTGATGTGCCCAGGTCCTGTTCCTATGGGCCATTCATGTTGCCCCTGCCCCGAGAACTGTCTGCTTTTCCCATGGGCCTTCAGTCTGTGCTTGAGCCCCCAGCCAGTGCGGCTGGGAGAATAAAGATCTCTGAACATCCACGCACGTATCGTTCCCTGATTCTTTCCACGGGCAAATCTGTCTCCGGGAAGGTTGCTGGAACCCCACAGCAACATTAAGCAGATTGCAATGCTTTCCCTATCAGCTGGGAACTGAGTTAAAACTGATATATCATTTGTTCAGCTGTTCAGGAAAGGCAGAGCATCCCTGTGCCTGCAGCTGCTCAAAAATCATTGAAATCAGCACCGAAACGATGAGATTTCTCAAAGCAATAAGCACTTTTTACTTTGATTGTTTTATTGGTCCTTTCACCTCTAGGATATAACTGGAGCATGTTTTCTTAGAGTTCTTCCACTCCTTCTGGAGTAAAAACATACTTCAGCTCTCCCCTTCCTGGCAGGCAAAGGGACTTTTAAGCAAATGTGTTTTGCAACAGCAGTGAGAAGAAATCTAAGAATTTCTGGTACTGGGTTTGTAACCCCTTCCATAAACTGGGGAGAATACACCGTTTCCCTCCACTGACAGCCTTAGGTTAAGGGCTTTGGAACCATTCCTGGTGAGTATTGAGGGGTTAAGCACATGCAGCACCAACTGAGATGCTTGAAAAGAAGACATAAAAAAGAACTGAACAGGGGTATATCTGATACCCTACCTTAAAACATGCACAAATAAAAACTCTGAGCACTGTTGCTTCACTTTTACCAGCCAAAATACAGGCATTGCTTTCTGTTTATACAGGCAATAATGAAATTACACAGCTTTCCTGAAACTACCTCCACATGAAGACACACGAGTGTAGCAGTTCACAAGAGCTGGGAGAAGTAGGGCATAGTAAACCAAGAGCATCCAGTCCTATAAAATAATACGAATTCAGAGAAATTAGGTGACTTATATATGATCATATATGCCCTAAGCCACAGCCAGGACCAAACTAATATCCAGACTTCTCAAATTCAGGTGCTCTGAATGAGTGAATGATGCTGATAACGTTCTGTAGGTGTGTCACTATTTGTGTTTTAACTCTCAGAACATAGCTGAATGGGGAAGACGAGCTCTTGACAAGTATCACCTGGTAGCAGGGCACCCACTGACTCCCTGAGCCTCTCCTTGCAGATACCACGTCAGTGTTATGAGTCTTCATGAGATTATATAAGAGGAGTCGGAGGCAGTAGTGTCTTGTGCACGGATGTGTGTGACTCACAGAAATAGTGCTGAACAAACCAGACATTCACATGCTCACGTTCCACCACCAACACTCTTCTGTTCACTCCCGTATTTATTAATCCCATACATGTGTATGTACAGGTACATACACAGATAATTTTACACACACCTTTGGCAGAGAGGCCATTCAGGTTAGGTACGCACAGGGGTATGAACTGTGCTATAACAACCATCTAGCAATGCATATTTTCAAATGTTGTGGCAACGGTTTTGACCATAAATTCAGGCTAACCTAGCAAAAAATGGACTGTGTGATTTAGAGACTATCTTGCTGAATTGATAGAAGAGGATTAAATTATGACTATCAAACCATTCACCTTTGTCAGTGGATCTAATCACAATCTGTTTGATAGCGACAAAAAAAATGCCATCTGATGGCAGCTTTGTAGCTTTGTGAATGAGTGAATTAGTTCCCACTGGCTGAGCACTAACTGCAAACTGTTATCACTTCACAGCTGCTGTTACGACTTTTGCTTTGCTCAATGGCTTCATTTTCCAGGTAGAAATCTGTATGGGATGGAATTAAAATTCTTTGACCTACTCTGTGCAAGAGCTGGAAAAACGAAAAGAAAAGCAATACCCTTTTAAGATAAACCTCGCAAAACTAAAGGCAAAGGACCATTAGGCAGATCCTCTGGTACAGCTTTCATTTTACAAGTCATTATACTTCACACAATTAACCCACTTTTGAATAAACTGTACTGTTAGTATGGCACATCTTCTAGAAAGGCACGCTCTCTCTCTGAAGACATTATGAGTTGGCAGATCGTCATTTCTCTGGATGACTGACTCACTATTAAAATCTCCTCATTTGGATTCATCTTGGCTTCAGCTTCTGGCCATTGGTTTTTGTCTTTCTTGTCCCCAGTGCATTTTAAAACCCCTTAAGGCCTGGTGTTTTCTTCTTAAGAAGAAAATTAACTATGTGTGTGAAGAGCCCTGAATGCTTTGCCTCTTCATCAAACACTTCAGGGATGTTTCTCAGCAGTGATCATAGGAAAGTGCTCCTGGACATATACATATTTTAAAATCAGTTGTGCAGTAAAATGCAGCAAGATTTGTAAATGCTGGTAAAAATCATTAATACAAAAGGCAGAGCTCTCCAGCACGACTACACGTGGTTATGCTTTTACCTCATCCTGGAATCTCAAAATGCTCCCATAAAAGTTTTTTTTTTTTCATATCAAATGGGATAATCCATTTACTTGTATAAAAACATGAGAAAGAAAATCCTTGATTTTTCAAGTTTTGCACATTTTGGCAGCCTAACTAGAACTTAACAAGATTGGGAAATTTGTCAGATTTTTATCTCAACAGTTCTGCAGTACTGGAGAGAAATACTGCTATTGGGACTTCCATTCAAACCCATCACTTGCAATTGTGTTGGTTTTGAGAGGTAGGAGATTGCACCAAATGCCTTTTCTGGGCTCTTCTAAGGGGAGAATTAAAGGGTATTTTCAATCTCCAAAATTTCTTCTCAAATTACACCAGTTGAATTTTGTACTGTGGTATCTATGATCATCTGCCAGTTCAAGTCAAGGGAGTTACAACATAAATAGATGTATGCCTGAGCCTCTCTCAGAAGCAAAGTACAAATATTTCCATCAAAGCTAACTTAAGAATATCTGCCAAGTAATGATGCCTCATACTTTCGCCTTCCTCAACTGTTGTTCATTTTTGCAAAGCAGTTATTAGAACAGGGAAAACAATGCATAAATACATTCAAATCCATCAATTTTTTATCCCCTCAACCCATCTCTGTGATACAGGAGGGACTAGGTGATGCAGAGGGAGGCTGGACATAGGGAAAGGCAATGTTACTGAAATCCCTATACTGAACCATTGGCAAGTTATCACTTCAGCCTGCATTTCTTTGCTCACGCACACACCAACACCTACAAACTGAGCACAGAAAGTTCTTTTTTGTACCCCATACCCACAAGATACTACTGTTTGTTTTCTCTCTAGATTCCAGATTTTTCTGTTTAAAGGACGGGTTTGAAATCCAGCGCTTGATTTGGAAAATGCCTTTGGAAAAGAGGACAAGAGCAGATCAGGAAGCAGCCAGCCACCTCTCACCAGAAACACTTTCTGACTGGAAGTGTTTCTGGTTCTCCAAACCAACACTGAGGGCCCTGCTGACCACAGCAAAGCAAGGACATCAAAACCTACTTAAAGAAAGGCTCCACTGTGTGTTCTCTAACATGACTTCCAAGGTGGTTAGTCTTTAAGGACATACTGGTTAGAGGTTGACAAACCCTGACAGATGCTTGCAGTTAACAGTGCTCAGGTGAAATACCACCAACCATGGCTTCTAAACTGCCTCTACAGGCACCACAAGGCATGTCTGACATTCCTAGCACTCCTCAAGGTCACACTTTGAAACACGATAAAGAGAAACTTTCTAAATAGTCAACTTCCTTCTGCTAAGGAATGACTGATGGCTTTTAATTCTCCCTATTTTCAGAGGCTTCTGGCAGAACTGTGACATTAAATATTCAGTGAAATATAAATAAGGTTTGAAAATGCCTGCTCTGAAAGAGCTTGGAATCATTAGTGAGTGCATCTCATACTGCAAAAGCCTCCGGCTGGCTGGTTATGCATTGGAGTCATCAATTTCTTACCTCAAAAAATTATCAGTTTATTTATCAGCTACAGGGTACAGCCCCTCCATTTGAAGCATTTATATATTTATGTTACTTTCAAAGCTAATATTGTTTGGGAAGGTCAGGGAAGGAATCTCTTCTCACATGTCTCACAATCAAACTGACTTAACATTGGACGTAAAATTGAAACCCCTTCTTCAAAGATAAACAAACAAATAGGAAAATGTTGAATTGCTTTGGAAGGGTGCTGCATTGACAGGCAGTTTAGCTGAATGTTGCATTTGAAGAATATTTGACACCTCCAGTGCTGTGAAAGAGGTCAGGCAGTTCAAAAGAAGCCTTCTTGCTTGCTGGCTTCTAAGAAACCAATTCATTTTGTTACTATGGTGAAGCACACTGAAGAGATCCCACATAATTCATTCCTCCACAAACCTTTTATTGCAAAAATATACCAGTTGTTTTCTGTAATATCAAATATTATTTCAGGGCTTGTAGATTGTTTCCGACAGGTTATGCCAGGAAATTACAGAAAATTGTAATATACAAGAAATTTGAAATCTGCAGATGGAAAGCTATGTATAAAAGTCAGCAATGTTAGCATTGTTTATATAGCAACTGCAACTGCAGTGCTTGAACACTAATAATTACCTGCTGCCCTGCTTCCAATCCTAATATTCATGAAGTAAAAAACAGACCAGGCAGTCTACATTTTCTTTGAAGCATTCACTTCTGGTTGGTGTTGGAGAAGGCTGATTTATAATTTACCCTGTATTAAATATTTGTAGTTATGTCCAGAAATAGCCTTTGCCAGTGAGTACTATTATAGAGGCCTTGACTTGTATCTCTGGGGTATACAAAGAATGTACCCCAAATTTCTCTAGCCAAGATAATTCAGATTGAAGAAGGTAACCGGGCTAGCCAGGGTGACTTGAAGCTGAACGTTGTGCAGAGATGGCCACCCCAGAGCAGCGTTCAGCTGGATTGCTTCTTCCTGCACAAATTCACCAGCTTACACAGCTCTACAGGACCCTGCTGCCATCATCACCATCTGCAGAGACATCCACATACCAGGCCACTGCTTGTTGTCTCTCTCTCCTTCCATGCAGTAAGCCCTGACACAGAATTTCCCCCTCTGTTTCCTGGGTTATTGTTTAAGGCGCTGCTGGAACCAGGCTGGCATCTCTACCTTAGCATGGAGATCAGACAGAATGAAACCATGAAACTCATGTTAAATGGGCGCAGGTTCTGAAGAGATGGAAACTTCTTGGAGATGCTCAGATGCTCTCAAGGTGAAAGCTTTGCTGCTTAGGTCTTTTTCCTGGCCTTTAGGGTGCTACACAACATCCAAAGCTGGAAAAATGATCCCTTTGCTGGTAAACATTGCAACCTTTGTTCAGTATCTACTGGGGCAACAAATCTTCATAGCGTGCTGGAGCACACAGAAGGGAATCTGAAGGTCCTGAATTTAGCTGGTCACAGACGAATGAGAGCAAGTCAGGCTCAAAGGGGCAGAATTACACAATACTGTCACATGGATGAGACAGCTGCATCCTGCATCCATCAGAAACAGAAGGAAAATAGAAGCAGAATAAAGAGAAAACTAACAAAAAAGTTTCCAATAACTAGATAGAACTTTTTCTGTGTCAAGTCCTCTCTGAATCAAGGAAGGGTTTTGCCCTACTAAGGGGGGAGATTTTGAATGAAAGGCTCATGGCAACAGAAAGAAATCAGCTCCACAAGTACATAATATTCAAATGAGTTTTACATAACTACTCTCCTTTTCTTCCAACTTTCATCTGCATGAAAGAACGACAGAAAATCAAACTGAATGTAAGAAAACTAGCCTGAAGACCAGAGAACAGCCCTTCCCACTGCCTCTGTCAAATAAAGCACATGTTCTCAATAAATCACACCTTAAAATAAACCACACTTACCAAGAAAATGAAAAACCAACAGAGGGCGGACTGAGAGTGACCCACACAACCCTGCTCGCACCACACCAGCTGTCCTGATGAAGAATCAGAAGGACCTCACCTCTACACCTCTAGCACATGAAAGCTGTCCCTGTGATGCCACTCTGTCACCCCAAAAGGCCCAGACTTGAAAATACCCAAATGCATTTTGTTACTACGCTGGTCCAAACAAACTTTACCATGGTAGCAAGCAAATAAAACAAATTCACCTTCCAAGTTAGAAGCCATCGTAACTCCTGGCATTATTCATGGACTGTGTGATGAAATTTACACACAGCACATAAATACCTTCCAGCAAGTTCCATAGTCTATTTATTGCCATTATGTAGCAACAGTTGTTGTGAATAAATGTGGTTCATCAGTGTGTCTTATGTGGTGGATTTCTGGGAGTAAGGGGAGGAGGAGACAGAGCAGAGGGAGGCTGGTCAACATCCAGAATTTTAAATATGCTCAGTGGTACACTGAGGAAGGGCCAAGAATCATAACCCCTCTTCCTCTCCTACCATCTGAAAGGGACTAAGAAGAAGATGGGTCTAGTGGGGCACAGCACTCCTATTTCTAAGCTGGTATTCATTTTATTGATTATATACATTTTATAAAGTAATTCATTGCTAGTTGTCACACTTAGGTGGAGAAGTAGAACACACATTTTAGTGTACATTCCCTTGCCTTTAAAGAAGTCATAAAGCACTTGTATTTCATAGCTTACTTGGGTTTTTTGCACATGACCTTACTTCCTCCAGTTGCTTAATCCTCTTATTACAATACATTTTTCTCAGTGTGTCCTGTTCACTTGGTTGAATTAGACTGTCTTTTTCTCTCTTGACTTTTTTGGTGTTTTGCTTTGAAAGTCTATTTTACATGGTACCCCTCCCATTGTTTACATGTGTGTGGGCAGAGGAGCCAGACTAAGGGGTGGCTGCTGTCAGACAGGGTAATGGAAATGAAATCTTTGCTTACCTATTCATCTGGGAGAGCTAATGAGTCGTTTCTCCTGGCTGGCCCTCCTCGGTATTTCAGATATGGGCTAAGCAAGGAAAATAAATCGTTGATGAGACGTAGAGTGGCATGATTATTGCCTTGAAATGGAGTGACCACTCAAACCAGGTTGTAATGCGTCTGTAAAATATGAGAGTTAAACAAGAATGTGGATTACTTTCCTGTGTTACAGACTTTAACTTTCCTCCTTTTTTCTCATTCAGCTGTAGGGTAAGACAGCATCCATTTTCAGTCCTTGTCCTTTAAGAATTCAGAAAAAGGATTAAAAATTGAGTGAGATCCTCATATTCTCTGCAGCCCCTTTAACAAGCACATGCAAAGACTCAAGGACTATGGCAGTAGTGCAGGGGCAGGACCCAAATGCCCACCACCTTCCCCGAAACACTATTTGTCATGGGCAGAGAAACACCTTGCAGACCTGGGGCATCCAACAAGGATGTTCTGGGAATGTAGGCAGAGGATCAGAAAGGATCAGCGAAAAGTTGTTTTTGTAGCTCTTTGGTCAGAGCAGCCATGGATGGCTGAGGCATGGCTGGATAAGAAGTTACACTTCTCTGAGGTTTGGGTTGAAATGCACAATATTTTCACCTATTTCAAGATAGACAACACCTTTTTCTGGTCACCATTGGTCTGGAACTATTTTAAACAGAACCAGAAAAAAATCCATTTCTAGAATGACTGTTCATATGGAGAACTCTGTTTATAAAGGCAAAGTAAATTAGCTACAATGGCATAAATATCTTCCTTAATTTCAGAAATAGCCTCCTTTGTGTCAGATACCTTCCCTTGCCATTTTAGAAAGAAAAAGGTACCCTCCATATGGACAGGCACAAAGCTGAGCTTTGGAATTTGATGGCTTTGTTACTACTATTACACAATCTCCAAGTTTAAATTTTCTTCTCAAACTGAAAATTCCGCTCATTAACTCACAGGTAAGATAGGCAAAGGATGGGAAACAAAAAGCTTTTTAACATCTTTATTCTGCATACACTAGAAAGAAAAAAGAAGATAAAGGCTACGCAGAGGACTGGTAGGTTCCCCATGAACTTCCTATCAGATTCCCTGCTTTCTCATATGTGACCAAACTCTTTTTTTAATAAATGTGCTATTACAGTTCAGAGTCTCTGCCAAGTGTTTACAGCGTTGCCATAAGTAACAAGTCTGAGCCAAGGGACTTAATTAAATCTAACCTGCTTTTTCAGTTACAGAATAGGCCTTAAACATCAAAAGGCATGTGGACTTTGTTAATAAAATCTGAAATCACTTTTTGTTTAAGAGAAGTTCTTTATTCCTCACTGCATACAATCAGTTACTTCTTAGAAGGCATATAGTACTTTCACAGATAATTTCCACAAGCCTTTACAGAGTTTACAACGAGTAAAGTAACATTTGGTGTTTCAGCTTTATATGAGATCTCACAATTTTTAAATGTCCTTGCGACTTTAGAGGCTTACCTTTCCATTTTGGAGAACTTGGTTCTGCATATATTGTAAAGTTTTTTACAATTGTCTCAGAGGAGGTTCTGCATATGAGGGCTTCTGCTAACCACAAAGCTGATTGATTCCTTGGGGAAGGTGCTGAAGAGCCATCTGAAAGTCTCCGATGGACAAACGCAGGTGATATGGCTGCTGCCTTCCCGCAAATGGCCGCACACCTGCTAAGTGAAACTGGATCAAGCTTTTCATTCACAGCACCTCGGGGCCCAAGGTATTAATGTAAGAGGAGGTCGATGCAGCTTATATTGATGTGCTGGGCTAGACACTGGTGTGATCAGACCTGGCAGATGGGCTGAACCCCAGGTGGTAGTCCTGGGTGACTCGCTGGGAAGAGAAGGGCAGGCTGCTGTGCAGAGGGTTTTGCCTCCGTTGGCACAGGAAGAGCTGGCAGCCCCAGCCTGAGCCACTGCTGGACCACACCAGCCTCTACTATTGTGCCTTCAGAGGCCAGGGCAGCACAGAGCAGTTGTTTTCCCAGGTAAGAATGGTTTAATACCCTTCTTCCCTCTCTAAGCGGAAGTTGGAACTTCCCTGTGCCCACAGTGTTAAAAATTTACATCTTAAACCCAGCCTGGCTCTGAGACCCAGACTGTGCAGGTCAAGTACAGCTACCTGGCAGGCCTGGAGATGTCAGTGACATGCATTGCATCCTCAGCCACCATGAGAGTGAAGCTGGGAAGCTCTCGCATGAGGACAAGGAGGAGGGTGAAGGCACTAAGTAGCTCTAGGGAAATCGGCAAGAAGAATGAATCACAGCTGTAACATCACAGGTCAGGTGGGGCTGGCAGCGAGGAGTTACAGCAGAAAGAGTGTGGCCAGCAGGACCAG